>JASAMZ010001717.1:0-19884 GCA_030248115.1 Linhomoeus sp. GSCO2_2 | reverse complement strand
CTTGGTCAGCTTCTGGTCGATCAGTCCGTTGTTGTTATGGAGGAGCAAGGAGAAGCGCGGGTGGTTACTGGTGGAGCGCGACTCGAGGTCCGTGACCGTGGCCAGGTTCTCGAACTGGGAGCCGGCTGCCGACATGAATTCATCCTCCGCCTCCTCCCTCTCGTAATCGGTAGCAGCCGGCCGATTCGAGGTTAAACTATAATGAAATTAATTTTAATTAAGTTAAATTAATTGAATTGAATCAAACAACAATACACTAGACTAGAGTTAAACTATAATGAAATTAATTTTAATTAAGTTAAATTAATTGAATTGAATTGAATTAAATTAAATAACAACTTAACTTAATTAAATCAAATTGAATTAAATTAATTCGATTTAAATTACTTAAATTAGATTATACTACATTAAATTCTAATTAAATTATATTGTATTAAATTATATTAAATTATGTTAAATTAAATTAAATTAAGCCAAAGGCATATAATCAATCACAATTAACTGAGATGAGTAAAATTAACTACAATAACGTAGCGCAATTAATCTAAGGAACTTGAAAAGGTGCGCGAGAAATGGCACCTGAAGATCATGGCGACGTTCATGAGCTCGTAGACGCTCTTGTCCCAGAGTCTGAGCGTGACCATGGCCACGTGGAGGATGAAGGCGGCCGCCACGGGGATCTCGGCCAGTAGGAAGAGCACGATGATGACCACCAGCATGCGCGTGTTCTGGCGCAGGCCGGCGATCCGCCGGCGCTTCCGGCGCTGCGAGGACTCCTTCTTCTTCTTGGACGCCGCCACCGTCCTCTGGACTCGCACGGAGGCCGACGGCTGCGGCGTGACTACCACCACAGGCTCGGTCACGGGCGCGGCCACCACGGCGGATTGGGCGGGCGCGCTGGCGCTGCGCTGCTGCTGCAGGGGCTGCTTGCCCACGGCAGGCGACATCAGTCGAAGATGGCGTCTGTCGGCCGCCACCAGGGCGACTATGAGACGGGCCGTGTAGAAGACGAGTAGCAGGCAAGGGATCAAGTGGTAGGCGAGAGCTTGGAACCAGAAGATGGCCGGGAAGTAGAAACTCATGCGGAACCAGGCAATGACCCAAGGGCTGATGAGCCGAAGACAGTAACTCTTGCCGGACAGGTGGTCCAGTGTAGGTGGTGTTGCCCCTGAAGCAAATGGACTCAATTGCAGAGGAATAATCAAGCTAAAGAACCTATTCCACTGACAATTTCTACAATAGCAGCCAACCTTTTTCCACTTCGAAAGGGACGGTGTAGTAAGTGGTGGCGGCCGGCAGCTGGGCAGCGACGGCAAGTAGGGCGATAGCACCAACGACACGTTTGGTGACGTGCAGGTTGCAGTAGCGTCGGACGGCCTTGGGCACGCAGATGTAGATGTAGCGCTGGATGGCCAGGTAGACGGTGATCCAGACGGCGGAGGTGTGCGCCACCGTAGGCAGGGCCACCGAGAAGTAGGGAAAGATGACGCACCAGACGGAGGGCAGGCCGCGCTCCTCCTCGACTCGGTAGCCTGAAAGTCGATTGTATGGAGTCACACTCGCACAGCAGTACAGTACTCAACCCCCTCACCCTGCATTGTGTAGTAGTAGAGTAGCCAGGGGGCGGCGGCCAGTCCCGTGAGCATCTCTGCCACGGACATGGACATGAGAACCCAGTTGGTGGGCGTGCGCATGTTCTTGTGCGAGAGGACCCAGGTGACCAGGCTGTTGGTCACCAGGGTGGCGCCGATGATCACCGGCATCACGTAACCGTAGAGGGGCAGCGCGTAGTCCAGAGGCACCGTCCGACTGATGGCCACCGGGCGGCAGGCGCGCCACGTCGACGTGTCGTTGGCCGCGTAGAGCGCGCACGGTCCCATCATCGTCGTCCGATTCCGCCACATGCAGGGGCGCTGAGTCGCCTGTAGTGCTTGCGGCGACCGCTGCACCCAGAGCCCACTCTTATGGGCAAGAAGCTCCGAAGTGGCTCCGGGTCCGCTTGGCAACAACAAGGCCTCTCCGCCCTTTCTTGGGACGGGCGCCTGAAAGAACCGACGGCGTCTCCAGCATATGAACCATTCGAGATGAGAGCGCCTGGAAGCCGTTTGAAAAACCGCAAATCAAATTTAGTAGGCCCTAGCGGCGGCCCGGCTCGCTGAGAGTTCGGGAGAGAAGGCGCCACGCGGAAGCGAGTTGAGGGCGACAAGTCGTCGCCAGCTGCGTCCGCGGGCAAACCGAACTTCCCCCGAGCCCGGACAGCAGCTGAACGAGCGGGGGAGGGGGGGGGCGCTAGTGCCCTTCGGACATGGCTGATTTCGGCCGGTTTGCCGCTTAGTATGTCACGCGCACGCGACAGATGAGTCTTTCTCACGTCTCCACCCTAACATCGTCCGCGAACGCGATCCCGCCGGCGGAAGGAACCAATGGGACGTGCGGCGACGAAGTGCCGAGTCGCCGGGAGGAGAAGCGGAAGAAAAACCGCACGTCTACGTTTACAGGGGCACCCAGGAGCTTGCTTGCTGGTCCCATCCGGCCGGCGCCAATAGTCCTCCTCGGCCCATCAACCGCTCGCGCTCTTGTTGTGGGCCCTTCGAAGCGTCGCCTCGCTTCTCCTCGCCGCACCGTGGAACCTCGCCCAAATTAAGCTAATTTGCCCTGCTCCGAGACGGCGCGGCGACTCCCAAAGAGCGCCCGCTGCGCGGCCGAAAAGACTGCTTCTCCCTCCCTCCTTCCCGTGATTGAAACTCGGCGGCAAACAAGACGGCTCCTCTCTCTCTCTCTCTCCTCTCCTTCTCCAATATTAGCTCCATCCCAGACCGGAAGCGGCGAAAGACTGCCTCGTCTCCACACACACCTCGTCCTCAGCACCTATGTACGTACGTACATACACACGGAGAGGATATTGAGATGGAAAAGAGAGAGTGGGAAAGGCGAAGGAAGTGACCGCAACGGATGCGTCGCATTGGCGATGAAGCGGACTTGCGTCGTCGTCGTCGCCGTCAATCTTCGGACGACCCTAACGCTAATTGTACATTCGCAGGAGAGAGCGACTCTAGCCTGTCTCAAACTCAATCAAGCCTATACATGAACCCGAGCTTCGAACGAGAAGCTTTGCGCGCCCGAAGATGGGAAGAGCTTCGGGAGTCTGTAATAACTCTACAGAAGTTCTTATCTCAGCTGACCTTTCTACACGTGCCTGTTATTGGCTTCGTTTAATGGTGAAGTTACATAGCGCCAGAATCGCCCTGTGGGAAGGAGGGACGAAAATACATACTTGTCCCTCACCAAAGGTGATTCGATGAATGAGTGTGCCAAACCACAATTTCAACTGCACGTATGTTTTTCCAATCACGCCAACGTTTGTACATAACTAGGTACATACCTATGTACGTACATCGGTGCAGCACATACTTAGTCCACTGACTCACCGAACGTCAAAACAGGGCCCGTTCCTAAGCCGCCCAAACATCTACTTAGTGACCATTAGCACTGTAAGCCGCTTTTCCGACTCTCTGCTTACCATAACAGCCCTCTTGGCAGAGATTCCGCTATACAGAAATAGCGACTTCTCAAAACCTACAGAAGGCTTTTCTTACAACCCAGAATGGCTCTTGTGGCACATGGAACCCCACATGTGGGTATGTTGGCCTGCGCTGATACCTTCAAAGAGGCGCCGTCGTGAGAAGCGCCTCCGTTCTCGAAGAAGCGAGGTATTATGGCTGCGCGAACCCCGTCGCCGTTCCAACCCGCCTATCAAAAGAGATGAAATCGGGTTAGGCCTATGCCCGAAGGGGTATACACAGTTATACCGAGGCTTTGAGCTTTGCAAGCGCCCGGAAACGGCACCTGCATAATCTTCTGGGCCGCCTTGCTTGCGCCCTTTCTCACGCGAGCCTAGAGCCATCTCGGACCGCTGACACGTTATCGCCAACGCCTCTCGGCCAAAGATATAACAAAGCCCGTCAAGTCATGAAAGTTTTATGCAGTCCTAGCGCACTGCGAACAGTCGTTCGTCTGTCAAACGACTGCTTTGTCTGGGACCACACGCGCAGACCTTTTTTGCATTCATATAGGGGAGCGAACCGCTTCCGGACACAATTGGACCAATAGATTCCACAGTGAGTACCAACGGAAGCGGCCATTATCGCGCTGAAGGTTCGACTAATAATATGATCGGCCCCAGGGTCGGCATATCCAAATGCGCCGCTACAAACTGCAGCTGTTTCCACGAATGGGCGCTCCAACTGCCGCGGGGTGAAGTGGAGACGTCAAGGACACCGCAAGCGACGCTCTCGGCCTTTCTTGAATGAATGCCGCCCAGTGATTAAGGCGGCGCGGACACTGAATGCTCCAGGGACTTCACTCGCTTCCTGCTAATCCTAACTGACAAGCGCTGAGCGCCACGCAATGCAACACGAGCGTAGAAAGCGAAACAAAGTAGCATTCATGGGGTGAGAACCAGACGAGGTCGCCGACTCAACGCTTCGAATGTTTGACTTACTGTAAGGTGCTAGATATTATGCTTCATCCGTTACCTCGAGAAGAGCACGGCCTGTTGAGTTTACGCTCGAAAGCATGAGATGAATGGCCCGACTGCTGCCCAGTCGATAGAGAATTCATGAACGGAACGTCGGTCGCTAACAGCAGAGATAGACGGCCAAGAGCGAGTAGTCACATGGACACGTGGTCTGACTATGTAATGTAATCGCGAAGGGAGAAGATTACATACATGCTTGCATACCTACGCGACGAAACAGGTTAGAAGGCGTCCTATGTAGATGTTTAGAAATATAGTGATTCTTCTGGTGGCTCTTTCGGGTTCCAGCTCAGTCCGGCAGCAGGTCGTCTCCTACTTCGTCGTTATCGAAGTTCTCGTCGGCGGCGGCTTGCCGACCGCGCATGGTCGTCTTGGGTCGCTCGGCCGCCGGACCCACTGGGTCGTCGTAGCTGGTGTCTGGCAACGATGCGCTCCATTCAGTACCCACACACAAACCTAAAAGTGCCATTTTCGAGAGCGCGTACCGATGTCGGGTTTGCTGGTGACTTCGTATCGGTCGTCGGACTGGGCGAGCTCCGCGGCGAAGTTGGCGCTGGCCGTGCGCAGGCTGCCGCGCGAGGCCGACGGCCGATTGCGCTGCTGCTGCGACGAGGTGGGCTGCAGCGAGGCGCTCTGCGTGCCGCTGGTGGCGGCCCTTCGCCGATTGCCTCCCGCCGACGACGAGTGGGCGGAGTCGGCGTCCCGGCGATCGCGCAGCTCCCGGACGCGCTCGGCCTTTTTCAGCTTGTTGGCGTAGTCCTTCCCCTCGGGCATGCCCAGGTCCGTGCACAGGCGCACCAGGAACTTCAGACCTTCAAGGGAGAAGAGACAGAATGTTTGTCGAAAGTTGAGTGGCTTCCGCCGACAGACTCACACTCGACGTTGTCCGGGAATCGCTTGTGAATGGTCTTGTAGGTGTCGAGCGCCTTGTTGTAGTTGCCCGAGCGCCGGTGACAACTGGCCATCATCAGCTGCCACTTGATTTCGTTCGGTCTAAATAGATAGAACGCAATCCACGTAGGTACATACAGCCAGTGAGCAATAAGGGCTTATCAGCTCTCACTGCATGATGGAGGCTCGTTCGAAGTAGTTGACGGCCTTCTCGCAGAACTGCGCGTCGATGTAGTAGGCGCCCAACCACTCGATCACCTCGATGTTCGACGGGAAGTAGCGGTAACTCTGAAACCATGTTGTTTGCTACATTAGATGTATCGGCTGAGCCCCGCTAATTTGTCACGGCCATTACGGAGAGTTATGCAATAATGTTACGTATATTGTACGGAAGAATGACAGAGGCAAGACATCTTATTCGACCGACGTCATAGTGGTACTGGAACGCCTGCGACTTGTCCCCCTCGGCGTCGTAGAGTTCCCCCAATTTGGCCAAAATGGACGGGTCGCTTGGAGAGAGGTTACTCGCCTGTGAATAGAGCTCGAGCGCCTGAGCCGTATCCTCTAGACTTTCGTATCTGGAGAGATATGTACACAAATGTGGTGGATCAGTTCAAAGTGCTACGTTACTAGAGATATTTGTGTAGAGCTACAAAATGTACTGACATGCTGGCCAGCTGGCAGAGCACTTGGACGTTGTTCAGCAGGATGTTGTGCAACTTGTAGAAGCAGTCGAGGGCCTCCTCCATGCGACCCATCTTCTTGCAGACCAGCCCTGAAGTCTGCGTATACATTTTGTAGTGCACCACTCCGCAAACCTTGTCGAACTCAAACCCAGGTTGTAGAGGGCCTCGACGCAGGAGGCCTCGTTGGTGAGCGCCTCGCGGTAGTAGTCGGCCGCCTTGTCCAGGTCGCCCTGCACGAAGCTGACGTTGCCGCGATTCACCAACGCGTTGGGGTTGTAGCGGTCGGCGGCCATCGCCTCCTCCGCGTAGCGAGTCGCCTCCGACCACTTCTCAGGGCCTTGCTGCAACCTCGCAAGTGCCAGACTCAGCTTCGCTTCGACTACATACTCCACTGCTATGTTCCAATATACTGTAGTTTGACCAACCAGCAGGTTGAGAAATGCGAGGTTGTTGGCGGCGGCGCTGGCCACCTTGCTCTCCTTGTTCTCGAAGCTCTTGAGAACGTCCGAGGCGGCCGACAGCTCGCCCTGCCGCAGGTACTCGATGGCCTTGTTGATCTCCAGGTCCGTGGCCAGCTCCGCGTAGATCGACTGCTTGATGCAGTCCACGCACCTGTGGAGTGGACATTGAAGGAATGTAGGACCTGCATCTTTGCTTGATAGATGTCTTTAGTTTAGCGAGGTACCAAGTGTATCCCTCGGAGAAGGTGGAGGCGATGGCGGGCGAGATGAGCTTGGCGGCCGTCAGTATGGTCCGCTCGGCCAGTCGGCGTCGACTCTTCTCCCACTGGCGCAAGGAGTCGTTCTTGATCACCTCCAGAATCACCGTCTCGCTTGGGTCGTTCTATGACCACTCAGGCGGTTTTCCGGAGCAAACAATGCAGTGTATATGAGTAGCAAACAATTTACCGAGTGCGAGACGTATTTGTCGTCCTCGTCGATGTCGAGCGGCACCTGAAATCAACCGCTGTATGTGTCTTGTGAACTACAGGAGAGCAGGGGGGGGGGGGGGGTCACCTCGAGAAGTCGCTGGAAGCCGTCCTTCATCCGGTCCCTGTCCTCGAGCGTGTAGGCGCAGAGCAGAAGGTTGAGGCCGGTTCTGAACTCCGGCTTCTCCTCCATGCAGTGCTCGAAGGTGCTGACGGCCTCGTCGTACTTCCCCAGCTTGACGAAGGCCACGCCGATGTTGTTCAGGATCTTGATCCTGTGGAATTCTTATTGGTCTTTGACTGTGCGTCAGTTATGGTTCTGCAACTGATCAGTTTGGCATTGGCACCTGGTTTCCTTCTGCACGTTGGGCACCTGGTCCAGCGCCATTCGGTAGTACTTGATGGCCTTGGTGTAGTCCTTCTTGCGGAAGTAGATGTTCCCTATGTTGACCTTCAGGCGCCCTGCGGAGCGGAGATTAGCGAAGCTCTGCGCTATTGTAGAGGTGGGTGCTAACTGTTGCTGTAACAATACCGGCGTTGGTGAACATCTTGTTCTTGACGATGACTTGGTAGGTGTTCAGCGCCTCGTTGTACATCTCGTTCGCTGTGTACTGGTGGGCCAGGTTGAACAGCACCTACAGTATTTTGTGGAAGAAGGTGACGCATGCGGCGTGGTAGCAGAGCGGGGGTATGGCGCCAGTACGCTGAATGTGAGGTCCAGGTTGACTTGCTCCATGACGCCCAGTTGCTCTCTCAACTTGACGCAGGCGCGCTCCTTTCGCCCGGCCTCTTTCGCCTTCTCCAGAGCCTGTGAGAGCAAAATGTATGTACATACATAGAGACGTCTACAGTAGACAGGTACATATGCTGTGCATGCTCCTATACCATTTTGAAGTCGCGCTTCTCGTAGGCGAAAATGCTGTCTTCCAGCAGCTCGTTGACCTTCTTCTCCAGCTGCTTGCACTTCTCTTCGGGACTGCAGCGGAGGACATACTGTGGTGCCAATCTAGTGTAAAAGCGCCAACGTTCCACACCTATCATCGCTGGGTTTCGAGCCCACACCTCCTGGTCCAGCCTTGGACGGATCAAAGCTTGCAGCTGACAGAAGGCAGCGATAATCGTATGACACGACGACATATTGCAGCGAAACTAAGACATAATAAGCCTACTTCTGACGCTGCCGTGCGACGTGTAGCCGGCTCCTCTGACTGCCGTCATCGGCCTGGCCGCAGCGCCTCCTGCGCCGCCGCTTGCATTCTGAACCAGATGCAGTTCACAAGCGGAAGTAACTGTGCTACGGAACTGCGCATGCAAACCATCGCCGTCCCGATGGGTCTGCCCCCGCCGAAAGCAGTTTGTCCTCGTAGCTGAAATTCGGTATGGCAATGTACATTGTAGTTGAATGTACCGGGTCTTTCGAAACTCCAGGCCCCCCCTCCACAGCACGCTGTGTAAAAGCTAGCGCAGTCATACTTGCACACATGGTAGTCTAATGTCTTGACACCTCGGATGCAAAAATTCAGCACTCTATCTCAACCCACGCGGAAATGCGAGCGCGAAACGCAAAATCGGCCAAATTTGACGACCGCGTCACTTTTCGGCGGCTACGGCTCACGCGTGGAACGCTCTCTTGCGGCTGGCGGGGTAGCGTTTGAAAGGGAACACAATAAGCTTCAAAATGACGCAAGAACGACTTTCGTAGCTTGCACCAATCCTGCGTAGTGCATAATCAAAGTTGGGTTGTCAATCATGCTTCCGCTGACGGTGCTGTTCTTCTCCATGGCCATGGCCTTCAGCAGGAGGAGGAGCAACACCGACCAATTTTGCGTTTCGCGCCCGCATTTTCGCGTGGGTTGAGATACAGTGCTGAATTTTTGCATCCGAGGTGTCAAGACATGAGACTGGCATGTGTGCAAGTATGACTGCGCTAGCTTTTACACAGCGTGCTGTGGAGGGGGGGGGGGGGCTGGAGTTTCGAAAGACCCGGTACTGTCAAGGGGCCATTAGCGCCTTACCCCTCTCGTGGCTGCGGTGCCTAGTCGCGCCCCAAACGACGAAGCAAGCCGACCTCCGACAACGGCACCTCCTCCTGGACCACCCTGTGAATGTAGACCAATTTTGGTTACTTAGGTGCGTGAATACATACGGTAACTGGTAACGATCCACAAGGCTGGACTGTACCAGTTCGCATACGGTTTTGTTGTGTTATGTGGGAAGTGACATCGCACATGCACCTGATGCGGGACGGCTCCGGTGATGGGACGTCGACCGTGGCTCGTCCTGGCGATGGCCTCCTGTAGGCCTTCATCGTTCATGAGATCCTGCAATAGACAAGGCCGACTGCGCACTTCGTCGCTGCCTTCTAGAGGACCTTGCGCAGTCTGCGCGCGTCGCCGTCCGCCCGCTCGACGACATAGTTCTCGAACAGGACCATTTGCATGTCGTCGGCGGTGCCCATTCTTGAACGCGACAGAAACTCAAACTCACTTCGGCGTCGTAGGTTGGATTGTGGTCGTTAAAGCCCTCGTAGAGGTCGTCGTCGGCCGCTGACGCCGCTGCCATTCCGTCGCTGAGTCGAGGGAAAAACAATTGAACTCGTTTCCGTTCCCTTAGTCGATTGGATATTGCCCAGTCGAAAACGAGTCGGCGCTAGAGTTAGACCTAAGCTGACACCTTGGGCACACCCTACAATTCTGCACCTCGCAAGGGTCGTCATGGCAACAAGAGGACGCGACAGTTGAATAGAATTGATTATTGCCTTGCCTTGGGCAGAGCGCTCCTTCCGCTGACTAGTAGCAGATTCTCCGAAACAAAGCACGGATTAACACGAAATAGCAAATGGGAACCCCAACACGCGACATTACCCAGCAATAATGAATGTTGACAAATGCAGAAAATTCGATATTACACTAGTCAACTTCTTCAAAGTCATAATCAATAGCTAAGGCAGTAACGTCAAAATACTATATGATCCTACAAAGTTAAACAACTAACCGAAAACGGAATAAGGTATATCTGAATGCCGAACTAGGCAAAATAAAGTTAAGGAAATTTCAGCAGACAGAAACACAACAAAGTAAAATATAAAATCATGACACAAACCAATACAACGGTGACGCGACAGACAATGAACAGAGCTGATGCGAATAAAACAAAATAAAACAAAATAAAATTGAATAAAAATAAACAAAATCAAATTACATTATTAAGTTGTTAAAAAAATGGATTGAGTTAAAATAAAATAAAATTATAAAATTAAATTAAATTATTTTAAAGTAATATAAGATGATATAAAATAAAACAAAAAAGTAAAATAAAATATATAAAAAATAAAAGTGCCACATTTCAAAATAGTGTCAAGACAGAGAGTCCTCTGTGGAAAATTCCTGACCGACAAGTTGTCTCTTGCAACGCAGCGCAAGAACCAGAGAATACACGTTACGAATTCAGTTTGGCCGTCTAGCACCGTCGGCCGAGATGGGATGCAAAGAGCTTTTGATTTCGGCAGCTACACGTAATTGATGTCGTCTTCATTTGTGCACCTTCGGAGGCGCAGACCGATCGCCGAAGTGGTGCAGAACCTAGACGCCTTCCCCAAGGTTCAAGAGAACGTGCAGGAGGAAGGCAGAGCTGCTGGGGGACTGAGTGAGTTGAGAGTTGTTATCGTAACCAGCTGTAAGCAGCGCCTTCTCCGTTCAGTCTCGGCGCTGAGCTTCGCACTGATCGGCTGGCTTCTGGTGGGCGAGCTGCGCTACTACCTCGCCACCGACTACGAGTTCAAGTTCAATGTCGACTCCGACTTCGACGCGTGCGTCGTTTTCCCATGTGAATAATTTGGTAAATGGCTGGTACATATAAATCCTACATTGCGCAGGACGCTGAACCTGGATGTGGACATCGTGGTGGCGATGCCCTGCGACCTGCTGGGCGCCGACGTGAATGTTGTTTGTTGTTGTTTGCTGTTGGTTTGGGATTTGGGGGGAGGATTGGAGATGGTGAGGTGGGGGGTTCGTTGATGGGTCGTGGAGTCGGAGTGGAGTTAGGATGTGAGATATTTTGATTTGGGTTGAGGGGGAGTTCGGAGATGGTGCCGGGGGGCGGTTCGAATGTATAGATGTCGGGCGTGCGCCGCTGTCGAGTTATCGTGGTAAAAGAAAAGAGATTGGAGATTATGGGAGGCTAAGTCTATAGCCCGTGGATACGCGTTGCAGCTTAGAGACCAATGGCGCGCAGCTGACGCGCTGCACCTTCAGAGACGGATGTCGCGCAGCTGACGCACTGCAGCTTCAGAGACTGATGTCGCGCAGCTGACGCTCTGCAGCTTCAGAGACCGATGTCGCACAGCTGACGCGCTGTGCAGCTTCAGAGACCGATGTCGCGCAGCTGACGCGCTGCAGCTTCAGAGACAGATGCCGCGCAGCTGACGTGCTGCAGCTTCAGAGACCGATGTCGCGCAGCTGACGCGCTGCAGCTTCGACCAATGTCGCGCTGCTGACGCGCTGCACCTTCTGCAATGGTTCGGGATTGCTGGTCTCGCTGTCGCTTTCGACTGCTTGCCCGTTGTCGCGCACTCCGTGTTCGAGCGGATACTCAGAGACCGTTGTCGCGCACTCCGCGCTGTAACATGGCCCTCTGTCATTGCGCATCCGTGTTGTCTGTTGTCTCACATGGTGCTGACCTCTGCCTCACTTTCTCGGATTCAGCCTATCGCAGGCCCTGGCCGTCCCGCGGCTGTGTTGGCGGTTCTGTGTAGCTGTGCCTGTCGCTGGCTGCCTGGTCGCGGCTGTCTATGGCGCATACGTCTTGCCTCCTTTCGTTCCGGTTGGTATGACGCTGAACACCGTTATAGCTCCCGCAAGAATGGCAGCCTTCTTGCGAAGGTTGCCGGGAATCCCGCCTCTCTCCGCGCGATGCATCGACACGGTGCCACTGCAGGTGGACGACAGCATCAGCGTCTTCGCCACCCAGTGCTACCTGCGGGAACGGGAGGGGTGGGAGGACTATAACTTCGACGAGGAGGCGGTCGCTGCCAACCCACACGTGGAAGACGAGGACGACGGCTGGGGCCCCATCGAGCTCGACGGCGGCCTCCTGTTTAGGATGGAGGGGACGTGCACTGGCTACTTGTACGCATACATATGTAGTGTGACGTGGGAAGGTGTACCGATTTGGTAAAGTCGAATGAAGTAATGTACAATAGCGCATATACATTGTTTTACTATTTGTTGCAGCCGACGGCTTGGCTCTGCAGTGGGGTCTCGCCTTGGAGGTCGAGGCGCTCCAGACCCAGCATCCAGACCAAGGACGTTGTGGGGTGCTACGAGCACCTAACGGCCTGGATGGCTCGGAGCGAGAGGCCTCACCCCTTGTGTGAGATCTCGCTGTACATCGAGAAGGCCCGCCAGGAATCGGCCAGCTTTGGGCGGAAGTACTGTTTTCATACTGTTTTCACCTACAGAAAACCTGTCGGTCGGCGCCGGACGAGTGAGGCGCCTCTGCGTCTACTACGAGGTGGATGCCCACAATCGAGTTGTACGTTTTTGTCTTTCATTAAAAATTTCCATTAACAGTGTATGGATACAGTAATCCAAATATGGACTAAAAATGGAATCGTTGCAGGCCGTACCGATGGACCTGCTCTACCGCCTACTGGAGGCGCTGCCGCAGATCATCGAGGTGGGCTTCAACGCGACAAAAGTTCGGTGGGCGCACTTGTCGAGTATCGCTTTATCGATCGTTTTTCAGGGGGCCGAGAGAATCTTGGAAGCTCGTCGCAACATGAATATGTAGACTAGCGTGCGCGTACTGTGTGTTCAGTAAAAATTCCATATTTGTCTCGGTGCCTGTGTACAGGCCGATTCCGCCTGAACCAGGCGAGTTTTACTGCTTGCATGCCACCCCGTTGTCCGGCAATGTTTAAATTATTGTAATGGTGTAGTCGAGATGTTACGATGTGTCAAGTACAGCATTAGAAAGCCGCCGTCAGTTGAACTCTGGCAGCCGCCCAGCGACCGAACCACCACGTGGGCGAGCTGCCCCCGAAAGGGGGTACTCTGCCCCAGATGCCTCGGACATCGCACCCTAGTGAACTATAACACGGCGTTGCGCCTCTGTCTGATGAGGCTATTGTTCGCTCGCTGAGGAGGGTGGTGCTCAACCTGGCCAGGCCCCATCAACAGGCAGGGCTGTCCTGGCAGGGGCTGCCCATCATCGGTCTACACGTCCTGGAAGCGCCTCTGGTGAAGAAGCTGAAAGAGGGCGACCCGACGGCGGCCGCAGACTACGAGCGCTTCTCTCCCATCACGAAGGCGCGAGTCGACCAAGCCATTCAGGAGGGCCCCGGCACGCTGCTAGTCAGGTCGGCGCCGCTTCAAATATGCAGCATCAGCGGGACGTGCATCCAGATCAAGGTCCCCTACACATCGAGACTCGACCCGGGCATCGTGTCGATGTTGCAGGTTCGGAATTTGCTCCCGTGCGTTTTCCAGTCGCGTGGAGATGTGTTGCTTTTTCTGTCAGAATGCTCAAATCATCAAATTCGTCCACGGTGGACGACGGACCTGCTGGCGTGGCTCTTCGGAGTAAGCCTGAACGGCTGGGTCTACTTCAAAGCCGCCCAACCGAGCGGATACAACAGAGTGCGGTCCAAACGCAGCAACAGAATGCGCGGCGAATACATTCCCAAAGCAATCACTCAACAACCAAAATGAGCGCCGTTGACAGCAAATAACTAATCCACTTCATCAATCACTAAACTCGTCGACGGAATCACGCTCTCTCTACCCTGAATTCTGCCGTGGTCGTCAACGCCGCACCCCCTGCTCTTGGCCAGCCGCCTCTTGCCCCACACGCCCAGACAGGTCGGGAAGATGACGAACACGACGATGCCCACAAGCCAGTAGAGGAACCGTAGCGACTGCTGCTTCTATGGCGACATGTCGCAAATTGGGGGCGCGCTTACGGAAGAACAGGTCCCAGTGCTCGAAAGACGCCGACGCCTCCTGCGCCGCCTTCGCGTTCCCCACCAGCGCGTCGCCCGCCTGCAGCACGCTTCCCTCCGTGGCCTTCGGACAGAGCCAACCGTCGGCGCCCACGCAGCAGTCGACCTGAAAAGCAACGCCGATCGAACATTTGAACAAAATGTACATTTCATGTAAAAGTGCCTAAAGGCAGAAAGATGAATATGTTCCAGGTGTGAAGCATGTAAAAGCAAGAGTATTAAACGATATTCCACTGGTGTTACAAATGCGGCGCTTCGCGCCGCCCACCAATTTGTAAGAGAAATATTAGTAGGTACCGGCATTAATTGAGGGAAAGCATTTTCGACTAGAATTATCTACACAAAACTGCGCAAAGGTCACAACGACACGCTAAGATGTGCCGAATATGTTGCCGCGTGTCGTTGTGACCTTTGCGCAGTTTCGTGTGGATAATTCTAGTCGAAATACCTACTAATATTTCTCTTAAAAATTGGTGGGCGGCGCGAAGCGCCGCATTTGTTACACCAGTGGAATATCGTTTAATACTCTTGCTTTTACATGCTTCACACCCACCCACACACCCATGCTTCACGAGTAGGACAATTTTGGGGCACGAGCGGAAACACTTTGAGCACGCAAAAAACGAGTAGGACATTTTGGGGCACGTATGCAGCGGCTCCTGAAACTCTGCCAAGAAGCTTCAGGAGGGACAGGGGGGGGGGGGGGGGGGGGGGGGTTGGTGGGTTTTTTTGTTTGTGGGTTGTTGGGTGGTTTTGGTTTGTGGTTTGGTGGTGTGTGGGTGTTTTTGGGGGTGTGGTTGTGGGTTGGGTTGTTTTTTGTTGGGTTTTTGGTTTTGGTGGGTGGGGTTTGGTGGTGGTGGTGTGGTGGGGGGGTGGTGGTTGGTTTTGTGAGGGTTTGGTGTTGAGTGTTTTGTGGTTTTTAGGTTGGTTTTTGGGTTGGGTGGTTGTTTTTGTGTGTAGTTTGCTGCTTGTTTGGTGGTAGTTTTTTTGTTTTTTTGGATTTTGGTGTGGTGTGTTTGTTTTTATTTTTTATTTTTTTGATTTTTTTTGTATTGTTTTTTTGGTATGGTTTTTTTTTTGTGTTTTTGTTTTAGGTTTTATTTGTTTTCTATTTTTTTTTTTTGTGTTATTGTCGTGGTTATGTTGTTTCTGGTTGGCTTTGGTGTTGTTTTTTTTTTTTTTTGTGTTTGTTGGGTGGTGTTGTCTCTTTGTTGTTGTTTTTTGGTGGGGGTGTTGTATGTGGGTGGTGGCTGTTTTGTGGTGTGGGTGGGGTGGTGTGGTGTTGGGGTGTTGTGGTGTTTGTTTTGTGGTTTCTTTGTGGTGTTTTTGTGTTTGAGTGGGTGTTGTCTCTATAGGGTTGGTGGCTTGTGGGGGGATGGGATTGGGAGGATGTTTTTTTTTGTGTTTATTGTAGTAGTTGGTGGGTTGGTTTTGTGGTGTGGTGGGGTGTTGTTGTGGGTGAGGTGGTGTGGGGGGGTGGTGGGTGTGTGTGTTTTTGTTGTCTTTTTTTTGTTTTAATTTTTTTTTATTTTTTAATTATCTATTTTTATTGTTTTTTATTTTTATTTTTTTTTTTTTTTTTTTGTCGTTTGGGGCCTTGGTGGGGGTGGTGTGTTGTTTTTTTTTTGCTTAGGCTTGTCTCTAGTAGTGTGTGAAAGGTATGACAGCGTCCTAGGCCCGCCGGAGCGGCGGCGGCACCCACGCATATGCGTGCGGCGGCACACACGCACATGTGTGCGTGCATGGAAGGCGAGTGGCAGCGAGTGGAAGGCGAGTGGAAGGCGAGTGGAAGGCAGGCGTGTTACACAAACCGGTCCTGCGTGCGTTCGGCGCGCTGTGACAGTGTAATAATTTTGATATTGCGTGCTAATTAATTACGCGCCTTTGTGCGTCCGCGTCTTCATGCGTCTACGCATGTTGCGTCATGTTTTTGCGTCTGTGGCACGCGTCCAAAACGGGTTTCGAAACAGCGCCCCCATGCACCAGACACGTGTGCAGTGGACGGTTGTTACACACTGCATGTGCGTGTTGGTTGCGCGGGAGATTCAAATTCAAACTCGGCGTCACTTTCACAGTGTACATATGTAGGCAGGCACACACTATCACAGGCATACGTACAGTGCGTCTAGCGCGTGTTGGCACGCGTCCAAAACGGGTTTCGAAACAGCGTCCCCATGCGCCAGGCACGTGTACAGTGTGGAGGGTTGTTGCATACTGCATGTACGTGTTGGTTGCGCGGGAGATTTAAATTCAAACTCGGCGTCACTTTCACAGTGTACATAGGCAGGCACACGCACACATCCATAAGCGCGAGTTGGGAAGTCCTCACGTCTTCTAGCGTGGCAGAGTGGTAAGAGTTTCGGCTTTCGTGCAGCAGGTCATCGGCGGTTCGAATCCCCTGGCGAGCAGTAGTACTTTGAAACCCATAGGAGACTTCGTCTGAGCTGCGGCGCAAGCTTTTGCCATGCTTTTGCCACTTTGATGTCTGGAGCTATACCTACATCTGTGACAGCGCATTGCCAGGCCGTAGCGGCCTGGTGGGCCCAACGTGCAGCCGTACGGGCCTCGCGCGGCCTAGTCTGGCCCGACGTCGGCCCATACATATGTATAGCGCAATGTGCATGGGTGCAGGGTAGCGTAGTGCAGCGTCATCCTGTTTGCAACTCCCGCAGACGCGCAGCGCACATTTTTCAAAATTCGCAGTCCTTCCATATAACATACGCCTTCATTTGAAAAAACTAAGGTTGTGAATATCTTGACCGCAAGACAGTGAATGCAGCATGGCACAAGTCGAGAGCAAAGCCAGACAAGATTCGGGCGACTCGAGTGGCGCGTCCAACAAGCCAGACAGCACCAGTGATGACGAGGTCGCAACGTTTCGCCACCGCTGGTGCTCCTACATTGGGACGCATTGGATCAAGAGCAGCGAGCGGCGCTACACCTACGTCAGGGAGCTGGATGGCGTGGACTTCACCAAGCAGCTGGTCATCAACTACCTCAAGGCTATCATGAGGCTGGACAAGTTCCAGTGCCACCTGCTCCGCCTCGGCGTCTGCTATGCCAGCATTCTCAAGAACAACAAGACGGGCGAGCTGCAGCATGTCTACGCTTCACCTGGCAACACCTCTGCCTTTGACTTCTCAGCCCGCCGCATTATTGAGATGGAAACTGTTGTGGATAGCTACAACTTTGACAACATCGAGCAAGCGTGCAGTGGTGCCGGGAGCCAGTGGAACTTCTTGGAGTTCTCGCACATGGAGATTGACATTCTGATCTTGGATTAGGGTTTCACATTCCTGTTTGACACGCAATGCACTGTTGGCTTAGTGATTTCGCCTGAATACCAACAAAACACTCTTTGCCATCTGGCGTAACTCTCGCAACTCATTTTGGAAGCAACAGTTGTACTGGATTGGTGCGGAGGGGTTTTTCTGACGTGTAGCAGGTGTAGAAGAGGGTACAGCTGTGGTCTTTCCCATCTCACAGGCTCAATGGGTAGGCGTACGGGCGGCGCGTGACCTAGTCGGCCCCAACGTTGGTCCATATGCATAGCGCAATGTGCAGTTGTACAGAGTAGCATGCGCAGCGTCTGTTGCGTCCTGCGAAACTCCCACCGACGCGGAGCGCTCATTTTGAATTCTGCCATTCTACCTTTTGTGTTGCAAAACGTGCTCCTTCACCTAGAGTTGTGGAAAATGGCTTCCTCCTCCTCTTCCATGGGCTCGCCAAAGCGCAAGCGGCGCTGCCTGGCGGTCGACGTTCCCAGCGTCCCTACCAACAAAGATGACGTTGCAGGAGAGTGCCCTGGAGACGAGATTGCTGCCTTCCGCCACTACTGGCGCGATTATATTCGCTCGCAGTGGATCAAGACGAGCGAGCGGCACTACACTCTTGTCAGAGACCTGACTGGCCTGGACTTCACCAAGAACCTGGTGCTCGCACATCTCAAGATGCTACTGACCTTGGAGAAGTTTGAGGGCAAGCAGCTGCACGTCGCCGTCCAGTACGCCAGTATCCTGAAGAACCGCAAGACTGGCGAGCTGCAACACTTCTATCCTCTGCCAGGCTACAGTCAGGCCTTGTCCTTCACCATGGGCAGTGCTTTCGACGCTGAGAATGGCGTGAGGGACTCGAATTTTAATGACATCTGCAAACAGGCCTGCAGCGGAGCTGGGAGCCACTGGAACATTTGGAGTTTAGCCATATGGAAATTGAAATCTTAATTCTTGATTAGCATTCTACTGATATTGTGATTTGGCATACGGCCATTGCACCACTGGTGTACTGTTTAGTCGTATCACGAATCAGTTGACACCAAACCAGCTGACGTTAGACTGGTGTGCCATTAGCGACTGTTTGCAAAATACAGATATTCCCTGAATGTCAAGGCAAAATTTTACGAAGAATTTCGAAACTGTGGCGCGTGACGCACTAAACGACGCCACCTGCGCTACACGCACGTGACGTAGAGCTGGCCCATTGTGCAGCCAGCACGTGATGCAGCCTACGCAGGCTGGCAGTCTGCCAATGCAGCCGCATGTCTAGACGTCTGGCCGGCCTGTAGGTCATTTCGTCATTCTTTACAGACAATGTTTACGCAGCAGAAGCGGAAGAATTATATCCAGCTCAAGCTCAGCGACCAAAAACGAAAGAATAGTGTCGTAGATATCCTGAACAGACAACAACGCAGAGCCATGGCAAACGTGTGCGACTTCTGTAGTGGAGAGTATGCCACTGAGGACAGTCTGCGTCGACACATGCAGAAGTTTCACAAGAGAGAAATGGAGCAAGAGGAGATGGACGACGAGAAGGAGGAGGAGGACGACGACGACAACGACGACGACGACGACGACGACGACCACAATGACGACGACGACGATGACAGTGAAGTGGTGGTGGTCGCTGAGGTGCTCGCAAAGGCCTTGGAGGATATGGCGGGGATCGCCACAGTTCGAGACATGCTGGACAACTATGACGCAGTGCAGAAAGCTTTCAAGAAACAGGTGATAGAACTCTTGCATTGTCATCACAGGTCAGACAAGTGTCGTTGCAGCTGCAAGACATAATCAGAGAGGCTGACCTTGTCAAGGAGACCAACTACTACCAGGACTTCCAGAATACAGTGAAAATGAAGGAGAAGGGTTGTCTAGATCCGCAGGAAGCTGAAGAGGCCGCCTGGCACGAGCGTCAGTGTCAGCTCCGATGTTTTCTCGAGAATTACGAAGACCAAATCGACGAATTGATGAAGTCCGACGCGATCGAGTGAAAGTGATTGTTGGCGTTGTGTTGTCAATAGTGCTGACAACAGACTGAATAAATCGGCTACTTTGGATTGCGTTTCATGTGACCTAGCATTGCAACGTTCGCGTTCACTATCTTACAAAGCCTTGCTTGCTATCTGAAAGCCTTTCATTTTGGCAAAGATGGCCAGGCGGATTGTCGACGATCCGTTGGACTCCTCTCGTTGGACAGCCAAGAAGCATACCTCGCGAGAAAGCTCAGCCACGACGACGACCCTCACGTCCGTCGTCTTCTCCGACGGTCCCTGGAGATCCTTCCACTGTTCATCATTGGGTTTCTAGTGGAGGAGGCGTTTCGCGCCACGCTCAACGGTCAGTGGTGTGCGCTGTGTATACTCACGTGCCGAGTCAACTAGTTACGCTAGCAGCGTATGTACAGGTACCGCGAGGCGAAGAAACGATGGCAGTGAGCGGACCATATGTGGAGCCTACTTGTGCCTGCTCAAGGAGTCGAGTGCAGTGATGGCGCACGAAACCAAGACTATCTTTCGAAAGCAGCGCGGTGGCCAGCGAAGGCGCAGCAAATAGTTACTGATCCCTTT
>JASAMZ010001709.1:0-26015 GCA_030248115.1 Linhomoeus sp. GSCO2_2 | reverse complement strand
ATGACGCGTTGACACTTTGTTGAGAGAGCGAGAGAACATCGCAAGATCACTTGTTGAGAGTGAGCATGCCGTCGACGTCCATCATGTGGCGCTCGCCCAGCTGGTCTTCCAGCGAGCGTATTCTCCTCTCGTGCTGCCGTATGATCGCCTTCAGCTTCTGCACGTCCGACACAAGCTCCTCCGCCGACATCTGCATAAATTGCTTTCGTCGCCACTTAGCTTTGTTACTTGTGCATTTCTGCACTTTTGGAACGTATGTAATGCTTACCCCAGCCGCCGCCAGCAATCGAGCGGCCATCGCTTCTTGCGCCCTGTCGTTTGACTGCTGACTAGGTGCGGCGGCGGCAGGAGGTGACGCGCGTCTGGGTTGCCGGTCATGGACTGCTTCTCTTGGGGCACCGCCGCCGCCGCCGTCTTCGAAGTTCGAACGGGCGGAGCTGTACTTGTCCTGGCGGTTCTGGGCTTCTGAAGAGAGATACATAATGATGTGTGCCGGCTTGATGTACTCACTCAAATAACCGAACTGACTTTGCTGTTGGTATGAAGGCGCAGCAACAGAGGCAGACGCTTGGGCTGCAGCTGGAGCGGAGGGCGGCGCGACCATCTCGATACCGTCCGTCGCTTTCGGTCTCTCTCGACGGCGCTCCTCGCCGGCACTCGATGGAGATGGTGCAGCTGGCGGCTGCGGCGACGGCGGCGACTGCTGCTGGACTGGTGGTTGCGCAGGCGGCATCTCTGCCAGCATGTTCATCTTCTTCACCTTCGGCTTGGCCGCATCCGCCAGGGCGTCGCCCGCCGGTCGGGGAACGGGCACCTTAGAGAGAACCCTTATCACTTGCTTCTGTGTGCCCCATTCCACATCTACACAGCCATACATACCAGTATCGGGTTGGCGTTCTTGCCGCCCATCCACTCTTCGGCGGAGATGGCCGGCGTGGGCGCCTTCGTGTCCGGGTAGAGGTCCTCTTGGAAGAGCTCGGACTTGCGCGGCACGAAGAACTGCAGCACGTCGACCATGCCCTTGTTCGTCACCTTGAGCACGCTGCAGACGAGAGGGAGCGTTCTTCTCGCAGCCATCACTCATTGGCAGTGTATAGCGTCTACCGGTTGATCTCGTTGTCGGCAACGGCGAGCCCTCTCTTGGGCATGAAGGCCAGTCCTCGCTGCGGCTCCGACGTCGTGTAGATGTTGATCAGGTGGACGAACGGCGGCTCGTTGTTCACTTCGAAGTAGCGGATGTTGCTGTCGCCCTGTGGAATGTTTGTGATGCAATCCATGGCAGACGTCGGGCACGTTGGCAGGCAACACAAACGAGGTCTGCTGTACCTTGGCGCAGAGGTAGACGAGGCCGCTGTCGGGGTCGTAGAAAGGGCAGAGCACCCCCATGCTGGTGTCGAGCTCCTCCTGGACGATGGGCTCCTCGATCGCTTCCTGCAATCCAAGAAGAAGGAATCGCTGCGTCGGGCGGTCGTACCAAATGTGGGTGTGAAATGTGAATCGTCACCTCGTCCCTCAGCGCGTACATTCTTTCGCTTCGCTTGGTGAAGCCGGTGGAGAAGATGCGGCCGTCTTTGAGGAAGATGGCGCGCTGCGGCTTCACGCCTTCGTGGCCTTGCCCTTGCTGGAAAAGTTGGGACGCAATTTGAACGAACTATCGCGTGGAACCAGCACAAAACTATGCACCACAACAACTATTCTGAAAACCTGAACAATCTGGCCGCTTCTGGGGTCGATGACGCGTATCTTGCGGTCCTTGCAGGTGGTGACGATCTTGCTGCCGTCGTAGTTGAAGGCCACCGACCAGATGAGGTCGGGGTGGCCGGCGATCTCGATCAGCGCCTCGCCCGTTCCCACGTTCCAAATCAGCATCTTCATGTCGGCGCCTAGAGATGATAAGGTATGTACCTACGTACAGCAGTTTCCAGTAGTATGTACCTACCTACAGTAGTTTTGTTCTATGCACACTTAGACCCACCGGCTGTCAGAAGAATACTGTTGGCAGACGGATGCCAAACAATGGAGGACACGCGCTTCTGGTGGCCGCACAGTGCCACGATCGGCTCTGTCAAGTTGCGGGTCAGTCCGCGATCGGGGATCTAGGTACGAGATACATATGACGAAGCCAGTGTTTGTCGCAAGTGTAGGTCGAATCCCAAACTGAATCAGTTCATTCAGCTGTCGTACTCACGTGCCAAACTTTGGCCGTGGCATCTTCAGAGCAGCTGGCGATGACATTGTCGTTGAATGGGCACCAGGCTACCTCCAGACAGGGTCCCTTGTGCGCGTCTACTATTGGATAGTCCTTCTCCAGCCTGCCGAGCTGCAACATAGACAACATTGCTACGCGGACCACTGTGTATCTGTGCAGAAATGGATTGTAGCGTTCGACTGTGACCAACACAAACCTTTCCAATGGGCACCACCATAAAGGGTCCGCCGGACCCTTCGGTGATGATGGCCAGAAACTTCGGGTTGACATCGCAGAAGAGCGAGTCCCAGGAAATCTTGGTGATGCGCACGTCCTGCAGGCAGAACTCGTGCTTGAGCGGCTTGCAGTAGACGTGACGGAACTTCGACTGCCGAACGAACTGCATTCTTCTTCTTCTTCTTCTTCGCGCCGCCGACCTTCTGAATCACCGTGGTTATATGTAGTTGGTAGGGAGAAGCGGACGAGGGGCGAGGGAAGAAGTGGGCGGCTCGAGCTAGAAGAACGAGCCCAACTGGCGGCCGCGCCGCGAGCGCTGCCTACTGCTCTCTCGGTCAGACCTATGGCCGGCGGCGCGTTCGATGGCCGACGTTCCGCACTGAATAAATAGGGAGGCAGACGCACGACCTGGCAGATGCTGCTTCGCGAAGGAAACTCCTGCTACTGCTGGCGCACCGCTGCGATTTTCCGCTGCTTCTCTGTGCGTGCCGCTAAACCATATAGCAGTCCGGCCGGCAGAAGAGCATTTGAGCGGCGGCACAAGTGGCTTTGTGTCTGCCGCAGCACCGCTTCTCTCGATTGGGTGAGCTTACTGAAGAAACGCCCACCTGCCGCACCGCCAGTTGACCGGATTCGCGCCTCGTATACATAATCACCATTCGTTGACGTTGACAAGAAACTTCATTTTCATGAAACGGTGCGGTTGTATATGTCGGTACAAATGATGTTCGACGCTTCACATTACAAAACTCTCCCCTCTCTTACACTAAGAGAAATCTGCTGTCTCACACGCCGAAATTTATCAGTAGAGATGGTACTGCGATTCGGTGACACAATGAGAACTTGTAATTTACGCGGATAAATATTTGCAGCTTTTATATGGCACGTCCAGCTTTTAATTGGCATCTTGCGCTTTTAATTTCTGGCGGCCGCGAAACGCAGCGGTGCGCTTTTAATTTGGCCGGAAGCGCTTTTAAAATGCCAGAATGCGCTTTTAAATGGCAACTGGCGCTTTTAATTCCGTGGAAGCTGAGGAGCCGTGCCGCTGGTCAACCAAAAGGCAGACGGTGGGGATAAAAGCGAGCGCACTGAATGAATGACTTTGTCGTTGCATTCTGTGTGCAGTCACGTAACTTGGATGTCCAACATTCGCATTGCTTGATTGAACACATTGCTATCCCTTGACAACGTATATTCGTTTGAATTAAGGCTATGCTTAGGCTCGCCCTGCGCCCACAGTCCACAAGAGTCAGTCGGCGTCGCAGTCTGGCGGGTCGAAGCTTAGGCTTAACGCTACCGGTGACCGACTTCAGGGCGCGCGGAGCGCGCCCTGAAGTTGGTGGTCGCGCTAAGCCTCAGTTTTCGACCCGCCAGGCGCGACGTCGACCGAGTTTTAGTGCAAACTGTAAGTGGAATAAACACTCCTCCATACAATTCACCTCCTGCTTAGGCCGGCTGAGCCCCTTCCCTGCTTTGCCTTGTCGCGCAAACAGCGATGCATGACCATTGCTGCGTGCCATGAATACGCTCCTCCACCGCGTCAAGTCCAGGGGAATACTGCCGGAGGAATTAAAAGCGCAACATGCCATTTAAAAGCGCGTTCTGCCATTTTAAAAGCGCCTCCTGCCATTTCCGAAGAGCGGCAAGCAAAAGCTGTCGTGGCAAATTAAAAGCGCTAGTTGCCATTTAAAAGCGCTTCGTGACTTTATTAAAAGCGCAAAGCGATTTATTAAAAGCGCCCAAAATCCCACCCCGTAATTTACCTGCAAACCGAATCTTATGGGGGGGTATGAATGGTGGCAGTGGCAGTGGCAGTGGCAGTGGCAGTCAGGGGTATGAATGGTGGCAGTCTGGCAGTGGCAGTCAAAATTTTTGTGGAAGCACATTTTTCGGCAGAGTAGGCCGATCGAGATGGGACAAAGACCGATTTATGCAGCTCGTCGTGGCCTTTAATTTTGTAGTTGTCGACTTTTTTCGAAGTCGTCAAATTTCATACGAAATTTGTGAAAAACCGATTTTTGGCACATAAATTGACGAATTTCGCACAAAAATAGACACATTACGGAAAAATGGTTCCTACAAAAAAGATGCAGCTTGGGAAGTCCTATCACATGAAAATCGCATTTTTGTAACTGTTAATGTAAAACGCGCAAATTCTATTTTTTTGTGCAAATTTCTAATATTTTTGTTCCATGTGGGTTAATCAGAGCAGACATGGTGAAAATTATATTGTCATGTTATAGGACTTCCCAAGCCGCATCTTTTTTGTAGGAAATATTTTTTCGTAATGTGTTTATTTTTGTGCGAAATTCGTCAATTTATGTGCCAAAAATCGATTTTTCGGAAATTTCGTATGAAATTTTACGACTTCGAAAAAAGTCGACGACTACAAAATTAAAGGTCACAACGAGCTGCATAAATCGGTCTTTGTCCCATCTCGATCGGCCTACTCTGCCGAAAAATGTGCTTCCGCAAAGATTTTGACTGCCACTGCCAGACTGCCACCATTCATACCCCTGACTGCCACTGCCACTGCCACTGCCACTGCCACCATTCATACCCCCCCCGAATCTTATAGCTAAAAGCGTGGAGTTACGAAGTCAGAATAGCCGTTCAAATCGTTGAATATACCGTCGCAGAAATAGATTGAGGTACGTCATCGATCGATACGGTAACGCTCAAGTTGCTTTTGAATTCGACGAGTACCGACCCATCTTGTGCGAGAAATATCTCGTCGTTGCTGGACCAGTTTTTCCAGGAAATGGTGTTGTGCAAGTGCTTCATCGTTGCGCCACCATATCGCTGAGTTAGGTAGTCTGATCTCATTTGATCCTTTCGCGGAGAAAGTCTGCGCGAAGTGTCGGCGCATACCTTCGAGTGACGACAAACGAACGCGAAGAACGAGATGGTCGCCTCGCCGGCAGACATCGACGGCTGTCTGGCGACAACGCTTGGAGGCGCCTGCCTTCCAGATGAGATCAAAGACTATGTGTCAGGTGGGGGGATGACGATTGTCCGAGTGAGATAGAATAGGAATTAGTCATTGGGAAACTGAGGTCAGTCAACTAGCCAATAAGTAGGTGGCTGCTCCCCGCAGCGCGTCACAACGAGAGGCAGATTGGTGTCTCTGCTGGCAGGAGTTCTACTGGCCAACACGGCCGACTTCGAGACGGAGGCGGACATCTACGAGGCCGTGGGCGAGATCATCATCAGCAGCAGCGCCTCCGACGTCTCCGAGAAGGACGTCCAGCTGCTCTGCTCCAGACTCGCTTCCCTGCTGGACATTCGGTGGGCGCTGACGAGTGACAGCTCGTCTACCTGTTGCTGCAATCGTCTGCGTCACGCACCTTCCATGCTTTGCACCGCCGCGCATTTCAGTTCCTCCTCCTCGAAGCCCAGTTGTTCCGGAAATGACGGCGCCGCCGCCCGGCCCATTCTCAGCGGGCCTGTCCACTTGGGACAGTCTGAGGCAGCGACGCAGAACCACGAGTTGACCAGTGTCTTCATGGTGAACAGGAGGGACGACAACACGGTACAACACTTCCTATGGCTTGTCTACTGTGGATACCATACCATTGCGCCTCGCGCCACTTGCAGCCCATCGACCGGTCGGGCGAGAAACGGCCGGTCGCCGACTCAACTACGAAGAAGAAGTGAGTGAGAAACATGACTCGCTGCTTTAGGTGTATCTATGCCACTTTTATCATATGACGGCCGATTCAACTTGTGTAGGATTCTGTCCGACGTCACCGCCTCCGTGAGTCAGGCGCCGGTCGCCGGCTCGAACTCTAGCCAACAGAATGGGGAAGCGTCGGCCGGCGGCGGTGCTTCCACGCAGGACGTTCGCTTCGACAACGTCGACATTTCCTTCGGAGACAAGTGGGGTGGAAACCGGCAGTTGCAGAGCTTCTATGAGAGCAGCAATGTCGTTGTTCCTTCGCTCTCAGGCAGATTCTGAAGGGCGCCTCCCTGACCATCGTCAACGGTCGGCGCTACGGCCTCTGCGGGCGCAACGGCATTGGCAAGACGACCTTCCTTCGCATGATTTCCAGGTGGCGATCTCTGTAACGGCGTACTTCTCAACCTGGAGTAACGACAATGTACCGTAAATACTCTACTAAGCCCCCTGGGGCTTTTCTGGAAGTGTACTGTTGGAGAGGGAGCTTATTTGAGGGGCTTAGTATTTCGAACTCGCTTTTTGTGGTCCAGGGTACACAAACTGTACAGATGCCATGCAGAATACACCTTCCGTGCACTGAGTATCTTTCCACTCCATGTGCTACAGGCATAGGTTCCTACCAGATTTGGTCCGGGGTGGGGGGTCAACTGAGGGTCGAGGGGGGGTGGGTCATCCGGAACCGGATTCCGTTTCCGGATGGCCATTTTGAAAAGCTAGGGGGGTCGTTTACTGAAGGAAATTTGGCAGTTTTTGCTTCAAAAAGTGCAGAAAACGTGTATTTTACTCATTTAGTACCGCAAACATACACATAAACGCCATTTACTAGCTTACAAATGGTCAAAATACATATTAAAACAACAAAATTGCGCCGCAGGCGAAAATTTTTCGGCAATTTGGGGTCGCTAGGGGGGGGGGGGGGTCGGTCTGGGATGGGAGTCCGGGGGGGGGTCGTCCGGAACCTCGTCCGTATCGACCGATGGCCAGGGGGGGGGGGGGGGGTAACCCCCCCCAACCCCCCCCCCCCCCCCCCAAAGGAACCTAAGGCTACAGGCATCATTACTGCTGTCCTGTAGAGAGCTGCGGTAGGGGGTCCTCGTGTGGGGGGGGGGGGGGGGTGGTGGGATCATTAGAGGGTTTGCGGTACGCCTTATTGGCATGCCTACCGTACTAGACTGAACTACCACTCCAGTCGCGCAGCGAACTCGAGCATGGTCGTATACAATGAACCTCTACCGCACTCCTTCCACTCCACCTTCTTCCCTTCAGTGGTCAGCTGTACGTGCCGAATGGAGTCAGCGTCCTCCACGTGGAGCAGGAGGTGACGCCGGACGAGACGCCGGTGCTCGACAGCGTCCTGGCCAGCGACACGAGAAGGCAGCGACTTCTCGACGAGGAGAAGAGCATACAAGCGTCGGCCGCCGCCGAGAGGGACAAGTACGGGGAGCTTCTGTTGGATTTGGCTAGTGCTTGGTTGGATGTGCAAACGGTGGGACGAAAGGATGAATGTAATCTGTTGAACGCCGATTTTGGCCTTACATGCCGCCACATTTGAGACCTGCCTTTCAAGTTCTAGTGCGCTGTATAGGAAGGGCTGGGGGTGGTCACTCGCCTTGCCACTTCGTTGACAAGGCGTAACCGTAGGATAGAAATTTTCTTACGAAACTTCTTTCGTTGTCGGCAGGAATTCGGGCCGCCTTGCCGAGATCTACGCCGAGTTGGAGTCCCTAGAAGCTGACAAGGCGCCCGCTCGCGCCGCTGTCATTCTAAGCGGTCTGGGCTTCAGCACGGACGACCAGAGGAGGCCTACAAAGTGAACGATCGACTGAACCTTCCTTTCGCTTCTTTCTGCGCTACTGTGTTGCTTCTCAGGGAATTCTCGGGCGGCTGGAGAATGCGCGTGGCCCTGGCCAGCGCCCTGTTCATGAGGTGCGCTTCCTATTGACGCGCTCTGGAAATAGTAGAAGCTGCCGGTGGTCGTCGTCGCTGTCTGCGCTTTTAGGCCCGACCTGCTGCTGCTGGACGAGCCCACCAACATGTTGGACATGAAGGCCATCTACTGGCTGGAGAACCACCTTCAGGTGCGCACTCCTTGAGATGAGGAAGCGTCGCGTTCACCAACCACCGTACTACCCCCAATATGCGACCCCCTCCAGTAAGCGAGCGTCCTCTAATGAGCGACCGTATTGTGTGTCGATAATCTGTCCCACACTTGACCAGAAGCTACAGTTCCTCCCAGTGTAGCACATCAAACTTCAATAATGTCTGTGTACAGCATGCTTGTCACTGATTATGCTTCTATTGTGAGGTCTTGTTAGCAAAACACCGAATCATACACGTTGCAATGCAAAACTGCAAAGTTCGATGCTGAGGTGACGACTCGGACTTGCATTGAACAATAATCGACCCCTTTGTAGCGGTGGTTGGAGTAATAGGCGCCCCGGGCACTATTTGATGTCATATGGTATCTCTCTTTCTCTCTTCGTCAGACGTGGCCGACGACGATGCTAGTCGTCTCTCACGACCGGAACTTCCTCAACTCCGTCTGCACGGACATGATCCACCTGCACTCTCGCCGTCTGGACGTCTACCGCGGCAACTACGACTCCTTCGAGAAGGCCAAGGAGGAGAAGCTGACGCAGATGCAGAGGGAGTACGAGGCGCAGCAGCAGCTGCGCGCCCACACGCAGGTAGGGTGGAAGATGCTTCTGCGCACGCTATGGAGAGTTGTGGAAGACGGAGTACGTAGTGCGAGCGCACCTCTTCTAGGAGTTCATCGACAAGTTCCGCTACAACGCCAAGCGCGCCTCCATGGTCCAGAGCAGGATCAAGATGCTGGAGAGACTGTGAGTCGAACCGTGGCGACTTTTCACCCTTGTAAACTCTTCCGGTCACGCTTCAGCGTTCCATGTATGAATGACAACTTTGCAGGAACTTTGTTCGCATAAAACGGTACTTCGGTTCCGTATTCCAGGCCGGAGTTGAAGCCGCTGGATCGTGAGGCGCAGGTGAAGATGGCCTTTCCCGACTGCGAGGTGCTGCAGCCGCCGGTTGTGCAGCTGGACGAGCTCCACTTCGCCTACTCGACAAAGGACGCCGCCGCCGTCGCGCCCATCTTCGCCGGCGTCTGCTGCGGCGCCGACTGCGACTCGCGCATCTGCATCGTGAGAATGGCTTCCGATCGTCTTGACATTCACGCGCAGATACAGTATACTTTTGCGAAATTGTTGGGAAGGTGGCTGGGGCGTATGTA
Organism: Linhomoeus sp. GSCO2_2; assembly: GCA_030248115.1. NCBI lineage: Eukaryota > Metazoa > Nematoda > Chromadorea > Monhysterida > Linhomoeidae > Linhomoeus > Linhomoeus sp. GSCO2_2. Next base: position 16,661 of record JASAMZ010001709.1, on the reverse strand, counting down.
ACGGAGGACACGAATGTATGGCGCAGGTGAATGACGGGTGGTTCTTGCCATAGCCAACTGGCGGCCGACGATTGTGTCGGTCTTTGAGGTGCCGTAGGGCACTAAGTGCGGTCGACCTTTCCGTTCTGCGATCGTTCGATTAGCTTGCATAGTTTTGCGGTGCAAAGAAGCCCATCTCCACCGCACCCAAATTTGTTCTGGCGACTGTACGAGTGGCCAGGGAGACGAGACAGTGACCGGCGAGCATCTGATCACATCGCGTGCGCGTCATCGAGTATCACGGTGGGATCGCGGCTTGGCTTCTCAGGCTGCGTGGGCCTTGGATCGACTTCGTCTGCGCCTCTTTCTCGGTTGCTCGGCGGCGGGGGCGGCAGCAGCGGGGGCGTTGTTGTCGGGTGGTGGTGCCAGGACGCTGGTGGCGACGCCTTCAGCCAACTCTTCTCCTTGGGGGTGGGAGTGGGCCAGCGGGGCGTAGCGGACGAAGAGCGGGTCGACGACGTCGCTGTAGAGGTTCTCGGCCCCTCGGGTCTGCGGCGCGTAGAGGTAGAGCAGGAAGGCGCACTTGAGGAGCCAGTAGAGCGGCAGCACGGACATGATCTTGTCGGCGAAGAAGTCGACCAGCGAGAAGAGGGCGAACACCGTCCAGTAGGTGAGCCACTGCGTGTCGTCGTCCTTGCGGGCCGTCCGCAGCGCTCGCACCGACGCGAAGGCTGGATAGGCGAAGGCGCAGAGGTTGCAGACGAGCTGCGCCAGGCTGCCGACGACCAGGTAGAGCGAGAGGGCGGTGGGGTGGGCCTCCCCCTTTCCTCCTTTTGTTCTCTCCTTTTTTTTTGTTCTTCTCTCTTCTTTGTCTTTTGTTTCGTCTTTGGCTATTTTGTTTTGTGGATTCTTAACGCGGTCTGCAACACCCCCTACCAACTCCCTTCTATGACCTTTGGCGCGCGTCCGGTTAGGTGGACTGCGGGCGCTAGCCAGCACGGTTTACCGAAGCTGGCAGTTGCCTAACCTACGCCACGCACGACGACGTGTGGTCACGTTTAACCATTGGTGACGACGCGTCGTCGTGTGGGTCGCCAGTGACGACAGGTCGTCACTGCCATCCATGGCTATGACGACGCGTCGTCATTTCGAACGTACACGACGACATGTCGTCGCCCAGAAGCAGGTTACAACAACACACCATCATGGCTGTGACCCACAATGTCCCACCATTGTGCACAGTGTTTCACAGTGATGCACCACCATGCAACTCATCAGCCAAACATGTGCAATGTTGCACCAGTAGTCATAGTACATGAATGATAGGAAGTTACACTTACTGTGTGTGGCAGCAACAAAGCATGGCATTGCCATAGTGGACCATTTATCCATCCTCGTCCTTGTCAGTCGCTGTCCTTGTCAGTGTAATCCACCTCGTTGCACAGTGCCCACTAAAGCAAGTAACGCACCACTATGTCAGACACTGGACAGGGTGACCGCACCAATTCTACACAAATCATGTTTTTTCGCCCGCTCTCAGGCGGGCGACACCCTACGAGAGCTCGGCGTGTGTGCGTGCGTCCGTACGTACGTACGTACGTGTGTGCGTCACGCTCTCAGATCTCGGCGTTGGACAGTCGTAGAGCGGAGACCTTGGGCTCTGCGGATAGGTCTCGACTCACTGATCATTCAGCTAAGAGGTTCCCATGTTCAAAAGTTTGAATTGCGCGTGCTACAGTAACTCGAAGGTCGAAACGAAAAGCGGCTCTAGCTCGTTCGTCTTACGTCGTAGAGCGGTGATCAATACGTCAGGTGAAAGCTCTCGACGTGCTCTTTCATGCGGCTGCAAAACGTTTTTCAATTACGCAAACACGCACTGCAGAAAACGCCATTCTCGGCATTCTGACGCTAAAATCGCTCTAACGCGCTCAACTTGCGTCGTAGAAAGACGATCAAGGACTTTTTTGGATAGCTCCCGGACTCACTGATCATTTGTTTTCCCATTGATCGAAACTCAAAAGTTTGAATTTCGCGTGTTACAGTAACTCGAAGGTGCAAAAGCACAAAACGGCTCTAACTCGCTCGTCTTACGTGGTAGAGTGGCAATTGACACGCCAGGTGAAAGGTCTCGACGTGTTCTTTCATGCGACTACAAAAGTTTGCTTAATTACGCAAACACGCACCGCGGAAAGCGCCATTCTACGAATTTTGACGCTAAGTTTGCTCTGACTCGCTCAACTCGCGTCGTAGAGAGACGATCTCAAGCTTATTGGATAGCTCTCGACCCACTGATCATTTGTTCTCCCATTGGTCGAAACTCAAAAGTTTGAATTTCGCGAGTTACAGTAACTCGAAAGTGCAAAAGCACAAAACGGCTCTAACTCGCTCGTCTTACATCTTAGAGCCGCAATCGACACGTCAGGTGAAAGCTCTCGGGGTGCTCTTTCATGTGGCAGCAATAACTTTTTCAATGACGCAAGCACGCACCGCAGAAAACGCCATTCTCGAGATTTTAACACTAAGATTGCTCTTTGCTACATGCAGAAGTGTGCCACGGTTTAATTGCTCGTAGTGTGCTCTTTTGTGATCTGTCAATTGTTTGCCAAAATTTTTACAACTTTTTGACACTTTTTTAAAAGCGTTGCTTGAAAGAGGGATGTTCTTGCTCTAAAAGCAATATCGCGGGCGAAATCAATATTGCTATGCAATACCCTCTTGCGAAGCGGGGGCTCATGAAGCGGAGCATGCGGGCGATGAACTCTCGCACTCTCTGCAGAATGAATGCGACTCTTTGCAATGTCAGTCAGAATACAAACTCAACTTTTTAATACCGGAGCTTGTTTCATCCGGCCTCAGCTGGATGAACCCCTACGAGAGCTCTTTGTGCATATGTCCGTATGTACGTCTGTTCGTTTGTCACGCTCTCAGGTCTTAGCATTGGAAAGTCGTAGGAAGGATGTTCGGTTTTTTCGCCCGCCCTCAGACGGGCGAAACCATATGAGAGCTTGGCGTGCGCGTGTGCGTGCGTCCGTCCGTGCGTCCGTCCGTGCGTCCGTCCGTTCAGGCGGAACGCTCTCAGGTCTCGGCGTTGGAAAGTCGTAGAGAGACGATCTTGGGCTCTTCGGATAAGCCTCGACTCACTGATCATTCCGCTAAGAGGTTACGAAGTTCAAAAGTTTGAATTTCGCGGGTTACAGTAACTCGAAGGTTCAAAAGCACAAAACGGCTCTAGCTCGCTCGTCTTACGTCGTAGAGCGGCAATCGACACGTCAGGTGAAAGCTCTCGATGTGCTCTTTCGTGCGGCTGCAAAGTTTTTATACTCCACAAAAAAGTGTGGAGTATATAGCGTTTGTGCGCGAAAGCAGAAAATTACAGTCAACGGCGTTCGCGCGTGAAGCGGCCGATTTGCAAACGGTCTTTTGCGTTGGGTAGGCCTAGTGGGTGGGCAACCTGCACGACATATGGGGTCACGCTCCGGGACCGCGTTGGCGGGAAATTCAAAAATTTTAATTTTCAAAGTACTGAAAAGGGCATAGTACAAGGTAGAACTCGAAAAAGTTGCATATAATGGTATACACTATCTTTTGATATGTTGTAGTACTCGATAGGACCGAGGGTGGAAGAAATGAATTCGATCGCTGCGGGACCCATTTTGGCGCCAAATTTGAAAAATTCGCTATTTTTCGCTATTTTCCGACTTTGACGGTTTGCTGTGCGCGATAGGTAGCAGCTAGAGCCGCGAGACCGCTTTTGGTGCTCCTTCCCAGATGTCCTCTATCGAATGAGCCATGAACGGAGACAATCGGTTGAGACACAAAAAAGTTATCTTGGTGGAACTTTTTTGACTCCGGGGTCAAAAATTGCGCTTTTCGCGTTTCAGCGTCTGTAGCGCTCGAATGCGTTGCCGAATCAGTTCAAAAGTGGTTTGAAGCGATTCTACGTTGAAATCTGGTCCAGAAAAGTGTTTTTAGCAAATTTGCAGAGCTACAGTAACCCTGTCGCGTCCATTTGAATATTGGGTGTCTGGTCGACTTTCGCGATATTATACTCGATTTCGCGGTTTTCGGGGGCGCTGATTACGAACTTGGCATTCGTTCAGCATTTAGATGATGTTTGAATGTACGAACGAGGGGGGGTTGCGAAAACATAGAAGCTTTATACAACACAACCATAATAATTGTCTGTGCCGAAACCGACTGTTGCAACATGGATGCTACACAACGACAGACAACGAGGTGGCGCGAACACGCAGGCAACGCTTACCAACCTTTTATTATACTCCACAAACAAGCTTAGAGTAAAAACTGGGTACCCGATGATGGTTGATTGGCATTGTATAGTGTGTCGTGCATTTGAGGAGTATATTCCATAGAGTGTCAGAATAGTAAGTTGAGCATTTCTTCGGGGAGTATCGCCGCAGTTACCTCGAGTTTCCAGAGAAAGTTTGTGCCATTGTTGGGCAATCGATGCTTGTAAGGCGCATTGGTGGGTACTGATCCATAAATGGATCAGGAATGTTCGCCGCAGGTTCACTTTGGAATAAAGAGGGTCTAAATGGGACGACGCCCGTTTCTTTTGGGTCACACATGCGGACGGTTATGGTACCGTTGCTGTAGATTGCAGAACCGCACAGTGAACAGAATTGCCACGTTTCGTCTTCGATTGAATAGGTGGCAAAAACATACGTTGCCGGACACATCCTTGGAAAAATATTGCTAAGTTTTAGCCATTTGAAATTGCCGAATCTGCCATGTTTAAAAAAACCTTGAAAATATCCCTAATTTCGTGAATTCTAAAATCTGAAACTGCTTTATAATTACCTGACATACTACGCCCGATTCATCCACGCAAAGATATTTTGAAACTTAAGTTATTTGAAATTGTCGAAATTTGGCAGTTTCGAGAAAAACCTTGAAAATTTCCCTAAATCCGTTGATTATTATTTGCTAAATAGTTGACAGACTATGCCCGACACAAACATGCAAAAACATTCTGAAATTTAAGCTATTCGAAATTGTCAAAATTTTGGAATTTTAGCAATACCCTTGAAATATACCTAATTTCACTAATTAGAAAATCTGAAACTATTTGCAAAATACTTGGCAGACTATGCTCGATACATCCGTGCAAAGAAGTTTTGAAATTTAAGCTGTTTGAATTTGTTGAAATTTGGGAATTTTGACAAAACCCTTGAAAATATCCCTAATTTCATTAATTATAAAACCTGAAACTATTTGATAAATACTTGGCAGACTATGCTCGACACATCCGTGAAAAGAAATTTTGAAATTTAAGCTGTTTGAAATTGTCGAAATTTGGGAATTTTGGCAACACCCTTGAGAATATCCCTAATTTCGTTAATTATATTCGCTTAAGCTATTTGCTAAATACTTGGCAGACTATGCTCGATACATCCGTGCAAAGAAGTTCTAAAATTTAAGCTGTTTGAAATTGTCGAAATTTGGGAATTTTGACAAAAACCTTGAAAATATCCCTAATTGCGTGAATTCTAAATTCGGAAACTATGTCACAAATTCATCGCGTACTATGCTCTTTTCATTTCAGCAAAAACTTTGCCGATACGATTTGTAAATAAAAGTGTCATTTTTGACATTTTCATATTTTAATTGTAAATATCTCGAAATAGCGAAATTAGCAACAGAAACGGACAACGGCACGTTACTCAGCGCATTCGACTCGATTGGGTGGGGCTGACCGTCATGTCTAGTTGTTCCATACAGTCACACAGACCCACAGACAAAAGCGTCCGTATATATACTCGCCGCGCTGGGGCGCGGCGAAACAAGCTGTTTTAAAAAAGTTGAGTTGTTTTATTAATACAGAGTGGTTTGTGAGTATTTTAAAGTGGAAGAGTAAAAGAGTGGATACTTTTGTAAAGTATTTCGAAGCCTTTCCGATATGACGCGCGCCCGCCCGGAGTCCACTATTCATGCGCTACTTCTGACACGCTCCTTTCTGAGGGGTTCTTGCAAGGCAACATTGGGATCGCCCGGGATTATTTTTTTGAGCAAGACACACGCATTTCTGAGCGGTTGTTGCAGGGCAACATTGGGATCGCCCGGGATTAATTTTTTTAGCAGACAAAGTTGTTCGTAAGACAAGGGTTTAAAAAAACAAAAGTATTGCTTTAGGAATGACCGTTCAACAACTGCCTCAACGTAAGCTTTCAAACGGTCGAACGAATGCCGCTCTACAACGTAAGACGAGCGAGTTAGGGCCGATTTGCTGTTTGAACCTTTGAGATGCTGTAGATCGCCAAATTCAAACTTTCGAATCTCGACTTCTCTTGACGGAATGATTAGTGTGACGAAACCTATTCAACAAACTCAAGATCGTCTCTCTATGACGGAAGACGAGCGAGTTAGAGAGGTTTTGCGTTTTGAACTTTATAGCTCGCGATATTCAAACTTTTGAGCTTCGACCAATAGAAGAAGAAATGATCAGTGAGTCAAGAGCTATCCAGCAACTCAAGATCGTCTCTCTACGACGCACGCTGAGCGAGTTAGAGCGATTTATATGCTAAAAACGCGAGAATGTCGCTTTTCGTTGTGCGTGTTTGCGTAATTAACAAAATTTTTACGCCAAGCGAAAGAGCACGTCGAGACCTTTTAGTTGACCTATCGCACGCCGCTCTACGACGTAAGACGAGCGTGTTAGAGCCGTTTTGCGTTTTGGACCTTCGGGTTACTGTAGCGCGTGCAATTCAAACTTTTGAATTTCGACTTCTCTTAGCGGAATTATCAGTATGCCAAAACCTATTCAACGAACTCAAGATCGTCTCTCTATGACGGAAGACGAGCGAGTTAGATAAGTTTCGCGTTTTAAACCTTTGGGTTACTGTAGCTCCCGAAAATCAAACTTTTGAGTTTCGACCAATGGAAGAACAAATGATCAGTGAGTCGAGAGCTATTCAACCAACTCAAGATCGTCTCTCTACGACGCGCGCTGAGCGAGTTAGAGCGATTTCTGCGCTAAAAACGCGAGAATGTCGCTTTTCGTGTTGCGTGTTTGCGTAATTAACAATTTTTTACGCCAAGTGAAAGAGCACGTCGAGACCTTTTAGTTGACCTATCGCACGCCGCTCTACGACGTAAGACGAGCGTGTCAGAGCCGTTTTGCGTTTTGGACACTCGGGTTACTGTAGCGCGCGCAATTAAAACTTTTGAATCTCGAGTTCGCTTAACGGAATTATCAGTGTGCCGAAACTTATTCAACGAACTCAAGATCGTCTCTCTATGACGGAAGACGAGCGAGTTAGATAAGTTTCGCGTTTTAAACCTTTGGGTTACTGTAGCTCCCGAAAATCAAACTTTTGAGTTTCGACCAATAGAAGAACAAATGATCAGTGAGTCGAGAGCTATCCAACCAACTCAAGATTGTCTCTCTACGACGCGCGCTGAGCGAGTTAGAGCGATTTCTGCGCTAAAAACGCGAGAATGTCGCTTTTCTTGTTGCGTGTTTGCGTAATTAACAAAAGTTTTAATGCCGAACGAAAGCGCACGTCGAGACCTTTTAGTTGACCTATCGCGCCGCTCTACGACGTAAGACGAGCGAGTTAGAGCCGTTTTAAGTTTTGACCTTCGGGTTACTGTAGCGCGCGTAATTCAAACTCTTGAATTTCGAAACCTCTTAGCGCAATTCTCAGTGAGTCGAGACCTATCCATAAAGTCCAAGATCTCCTTCCTACGACTTACCAACGGCGAGATCTGAGAGCGTGACGAACGCACGCACAGACGCACGCACGATAAGCTCTCGTAGGGGTTCGCCCGGCTGAGACCGGGCGAAAAAATAGCGAAGCGACGATGCGTGCAGTGCATTCAACAGAGAGAGGGTGGCGCCACTGCATGTAACATCAGTCCGAAGGGCGTCGCCTCCCACCCTCGCGCAGGACAATTCGGACATGTTAGCGGTAGCTCACGCGCACACGCACGCACGCGCCTGGTCAATCTAGCGTACAACTTGCGCAGTAACGGGATGTGCGTGGAAAAAGGATCGAGGGCGAGGGGGGGGGTCGTCTTGCGCGTGGGGGGGGGCTTCCTGCGTGTCGTTGCTCTCTCGCGCGTGGGTTTGGCCGTTTTGTGCTTTTGCACATTCGAGTTACTGTACTCGTCGAAATTCAAACTTTTGAGATTTGACCATGGGAGAGCAATGATCAGTGAGTCGGGAGCTATACGAGATCGTCTCTCTACGACGCAAGTTAGACGCGTTAAGACGATTTCAGCGTCAAAATGACGAGAATGGCGTTGTCAGTGTCGTGTTGCATAATTGAAAAAACTTTTGCTGACGCATGAAAGAACACGTCGAGAGCTTCACCTGACGTGTCGATTGCCACTCTACGACGTAGACGAGGAGTTAGAGCCGTTTTGTGCTTTTGCACCTTCGAGTTACTGTAACTAGGAAAATTCTCAAACTTTTGAGTTGCGACCAATGGGAGAGCAAATGATCAGTGAGTCGGGAGCTATCAAAAAGCTACGAGATCGTCTCTCTACGACATTTGAGACGCGTTAGAGCGATTTCCGTCAAAATGCGAGAATGGCGTTTTCGCGGTGCGTGTTTGCGTAATTGAAAACACTTTTGCAGACGCATTAAAGAGCACGTCGAGAGCTTACACTGACGTGTCGATTGCGCTCTACGAGGTAACGCGAGCGAGTTAGAGCGTTTTCGTTTTGACTTTCGGCTTACTGTAGCGCGCGCACTCACTTTTGAATCTCGACTTGTCTTAGCGGAATGATCAGTGAAGTCGAGACCTATACCGCAGAGCCCCGAGTTTCTGCTCTACGACTTTCCAACGCCGAGTTGAGAGCGTTACAGACGGATGCACGCACGCACGCACGCCGAGCTCTCGCAGGTGTCGCCCGCCTGAGGTCGGGCGGAGAATAGCGCGCGTCTTTTGCCTTGGGCTTTGCTGCCCAAAATCTAGCCTGCCCAGAAATCTGCTGTGTAAAAAATCTCTGCCAAAAAATTCACTCCCTAAAAGTCTACTCCCTAAAAATTCACTCCCTAGAAATCCACTCCATAGAAGTCCACTCCCTAAAAGTCTACTCCCTAAAAATTCACTCCCTAAAAGTCTACTCCCTAAAAATTCACTCCCCAGAAATCCACTCCATAGAAGTTCACTCCCTAAAAGTCTACTCCCTAAAAATTCACTCCCTAAAATTCCACTCCCTAAAAATTCACTCCCTAAAGCACCTGGTTATACTACTCCTCTTACTAATTTCGAAATATGAAAGCGGCTTTGCATTTGTCAGACACAGTTAAAACGGTGCGCAAACGCCACATGCAAACCGTCATCACATTAATAGCAACTGATGTCACAGCCGGAATGACAACGCTTGAGCATCCATTGGACGAGAGTGTTTGGCACTCTGGACCGAGAATGGTGTGAACGGATAATGTGCGAACAAACTTCGCTAGAAATTCACCAAAATATGACAGACACAAAACATAGGTTGAACTTCTACGCACACAAACACAGACTGTTGAGTATTGTTGCGCCATCTGGTAGGACCATTCGCAACCAATTTTACCAGCGAAATTGAGAATCAAACCAATTGGAGAGACACTTCACTAAGGAACGAGGGAATGTTCATAGTTAGAGGCGTACAAACGCAATCTCAAACCAACGCTTTGCTCTGGAAACTGTCCACGTCACGCACGCACACATCGAACGCGAACTTTGAAACGGCGCGCTACCGTATTCTTGCTGACCAATGCAGTATTACTATAGAAACGGTAACCGTTCGATTGGAACAGATAGCGATCTCGAGTCCAAGAGAATATATTTGGGTGCACAAATAGGATTAAGTCGTGTCGCGAGATACCCCAAAGTTTGTTGGCACTTCTATTGATGTATAATCGTCATGTTTGAACCTCACAAGAAAGACATGACAATCTGCAAGTTAAATAAGCTCAGGCTCGGCGCAGATGATTTGCTAGCCTCAAGTATGTTACACTCAATGATTCTAATTAGGACAAAATTAAACTTAGGCGCCGTATATCATTGCTGCTTGGCAACCGACAGTGCCTTTCCCAAGCAAAAGCGGAAATTCTTTTCAGCACGTTTCGAAAAACTCAGTTCTTCATTTCGAATGATGTATACGTTCTATGTACAACGGTGTTGCGTCGTAAGCTCGTCTAAGCCGTTTTCTAGGTGGAATCGAACGTGCTGAAATAGAGACCGATTCTAATTTAGAACGACAAAGCCTTCAGACAACTAACAATTGTTAAGCATTTTGTGAAAACTGGCTAGGTAATTCCCACATAACAAATGGCTGTATTCTGATATGTACAAGTTGCTAGTGAACACTGGACACTGTAAAGATATAGGTAGGATAACAGTTTTAAACGCACGCGGCATTCTTCTGAAGCCATGGTAACAGTCTGCTAGTTATTCGCAAGAGGATAGACACAAAATCCCATTGGGGTGAATTATTCTACAGTCTTGTCCGATAGTTCATTCGACCAAGACTCTCTCCCACACTCCCATTTGAAACCCCGCCAACCCCCCACCCCCTTTCAGTTCATCAGTTGCAGGTGCTGCCTTCTTTCTACCCCTTTCGATCACACTTGCACACGTTCCTGGGTTGGCGGCCGGAGCTGCACACATGATTGGAAATTTCAATCGCGTGTATGGAATTTGAATTACGTGTGCTCCGAAGCCGCACACTCAGCTGAGTCGGCAAATTCTGGCCGATTTGCACACGTCATTGGAAAAGTGTACACAGGATTGGAAAAGTGTACACGTTCTCTGGTTCTGCACACCCCATTGGAAAAGTGCACACGTTCTTGACAGTGGGTGGGCTGCACACGTTCTCTGGGGTGCGGAAGAGGTCTGTACACGTTCTCCTCCATTGCAGGTGAGCTGCACACGTTCTCTGCGCCACAGGAGCACTGGGGACCTGAGAAAAGAGGCTGCACACGTTCTCTGGGCCACAGGAAGAAGTGGAGAAGTGAAAAGTGACCTGCACACGTTCTCTGCGGCTGTGGGTGATCTGCACACGTTCTTTGCACTGTGTGTGATCTGTACACGTCCGTGAATGTTGGGGGAGCCCTGCACACGTTCTTTGCGCTGGGGGGAGCGCTGCGCATGTTCTCTGCGCTGGGGGGAGCCCTGTACACGTTCTCTGCGCTGGGGGGATCCTCGCACACGTTCTCTGCGCTGGGGGGAGTGCTGTACACGTTCTCTGCGCTGGGGGGATCCCCGTACACGTTCTTTGCAGTTTCTGGGTTTCTGCACACGTTCTTTGCATTTTCTGGGTTTCTGCACACGTTCTTGACATTTGCACACGTTCTTTGTGTTTTCTCGATTTCTGCCCACGCTCTTTGCGTTTTGTACACGTTCTTTGCGTTTTTGGGATTTCTGCACACGTTCTTTGCTTTTTGGGATTTCTGCACACGTTCTTGACTTTTGTACACGTTCTTTGCGTTTTCTCGATTTTTGCACACGTTCTTGACTTTTGTACACGTTCTTTGCGTTTTCTCGATTTCTGCACACGTTCTTTGCGTTTTTAGCATTTCTGCACACGTTCTTGACTTTTGTACACGTTCTTTGCGTTTTCCCAATTTCTGCACACGTTCTTTGCGTTTTGTACACGTTCTTTGCGCTTTCTCGATTTCTGCACACGTTCTTTGCGTTTTCTTGATTTCTGCACACGTTCTTTGCGTTTTCTCGATTTCTGCACACGTTCTTGACTTTTGCACACGTTCTTTGCATTTTCTCGATTTATGCACACGTTCTTTGCGTTTTTGGGATTTCTGCACACGTTCTTGACTTTTGCACACGTTCTTTGCATTTTCTCGATTTCTGCACACGTTCTTTGCGTTTTTGGGATTTCTGCACACGTTCTTGACTTTTGCACACGTTCTTGGCATTTTCTCGATTTCTGCACACGTTCTTTGCGTTTTTGGGATTTCTGCACACGTTCTCCACTTCTGGGCTGATTCTGCATGCATTGTCCACTTCTGGGGTGAATCTGCACACAGTCTAGATTTGTGGGCTGATATTGGACTTCCGGGCTGATTCTAAGCATGTTCTTGATATCTGGGACGGCTGAGATATCTGGGGCTTTGCAGTATGAGTGGATTAATTGAGACATGTTAGGGGTAGTGGTTGTGGGGGTACATAGGCCGCTAAGTGCAGTTGGTGTTTTGTCACCGCACCACACTTCTGTTCATTTAGCAGAGTGATCTTGGTGTTAGAATCTCAAGAATGGCATTTTCTGCGGTGAGTGCTTGCGCGGTGAATTTATTGCAACGGTGCCGTAACCATCCGCATTTGTGACCCAGAAGAAAAGGGCGTCGTCCCATTCAGACCCTCTTCATTCCAAAGTGAACCTGCGGCGAACATTCCTGATCCATTTATGGATCAGTACCCACCAATGCACCATAAGGCATCGATTGCCCAAGAATGGCACAAACTTTCTTTGGAAACTCGAGGTAACTGCGGCGAAACTCCCCGAAGAAATGCTCAACTTTCTATTCTGACACACTATTGAATACACTCCTCAAATGCACGAAACACTATGCAATGCCAATCAACCATCATCGGGTACCCAGTTTTTACTCTAAGCTTGTTTAGCACTCCGACCCCAAAAGGGGCGGAGTGCTATAGTGGAGCTGACACCGACTAACTTTTTTGCCACTCACTTTCGTGCCTCATTTCTCATCCGATTTGGACGGGGTTTTTTTAATCGATAGCTCTCGAGGGATAGTAGGGGTGCTCGGGCCTTCGTTTTTTTCGCGTGGTGGAAAAATTTTGAGAAAAATTCAAAAATTTGAATTTTTACTTACTGGGAGGGTGTTCACCCAGCTGGAATTTCTGGAATAGTGGGCCGATTTTGACGCCCTTTGGATATGTTATAGCCCTCGACGAGACGAACAGGGGAAAAAAATCCCGAGCCAATCGGCCGACGCGTTCTCGGGTTACGGTAGGCGAAAGCGATTTTTTGACAAAAATTTGCCTTTAAAAAATCCTAGTAAATCAGGGAGTTGTTGGATCGGGCCAGATATCTCCAATCGGCAAGATTAACATGTTCTCTTTCGTTTAAGACCAAAATCTCTGAAATCCGCCGCGGAAATCTTGAGTTCTGATTTGGCAACCGGTCTCCGTCGGGGGTCGAAAATTTCAATTTTTGACTTTCGGCCGTTTTAGCGCCCGATTGCGATGATTTATGGCCAAATGGACTGCACCACGCGATTCCCCGTCGAAAACTGATCCGGAATCGATTTTCAAAAATATTTTTTCGGCTACCGTACCCCGGCCGCGTCCAAAATTCGAATTTCCACCCGGGTGGTCAAAATCAATGTTGGAGTCGATCCCGGTGCTTTCGGGGTCGCTGATGCCGAATCTGGCGTTATTTTGGCGTTTTGGATCAAGATTGGCGAGTTTTGGTCGAAAATCGACCTACCGTAGCCCTACGTCGACGAAACTGAAAGTGTGGTAATTGTACGGTTGAAGTGTCGATTCTAGGGTATAGCGATACGTTATATGTGCCGTACTTCGTTCAGTTACGTATTGCTGGAGAAAATCAGGTGAATTTTTTCGACAGTTTTTGTTTAATATCTCGGGAACCACTCAACCGATTTGGCGAGAATTTAGCACAATACTTCTTGTTACTATGAACAACTATGCTGAAAATTTCAACCCGATCGGTTAAGTCTATCCTATATGACGTAGTACTAACCCCTAGTCCCGGGGGCGCTCTGGCCCCTGGCCGAACAAATTGGGTTGAGCCGCTAACGCGCTCAACCCGATGATCTCCCACTGACTGCCTGCAGGTGGAGAGTCTGACGATGGCCAGGCAGCAGGCGATGAACTGCAACGAGCCCTCCGACTCCGTCCGCGTCGTCAACGCCGTTTCTCACTCAGATCGACCAGATTCAGAAGGTGGGCAGAGTGTGACCATCAAATTCAGGACTCATTACATCCTCGCAAACTCCAATAACGTTTGGAGCCACGTTGAGACCTCTTTCTCTGCCCTTCACTCTCAGAGTTTTCATCCATTCACAAAAGCAATGCACAGGTACAAGAACGCGCTGATTCTGACGGTCGTCGAATCTGTCGGAGGCGGTGGACGGGGCCTTTCTCGACAAGCAACCTTTGGACTTTTCTGCCCCCTCCCTCCCCCTGCGCCGTCTACGCCATCCTTCTCTCCTGCATAAGGAGGGGATGAGAAGGGTTGGCTTTTGCCCTTTACTTACTGTGATGCAGTGACGTCGTCTCTTTTGTTTCGCGTGTCATGCATGCTGTGAAACTGCCCGAGTCAATACCCATCTGAAGTCTCGGTGTCCAAACGCTGCATGCACAGGGAGGACTGCTGTCGTCGGCGGAAGAGCTGCTGGAGGACGCCCGCCTGCTGGATCTCGGCGGCGGTGGAGAGAACGCGCAACGGCGGCCACCAGGGATGCAGTCGACAGCTGCTGCAACTGGCCTCATGAGGATCTACTGCTACTGAGACTTACGACACGGCTGAGATCTCTGACACGCGCTGATTTTCCATAGCCTCTGATGTCGGTGTACTCAATCGTTCCTGGGCCTTCCACAAAGCAGTGAGTGGTTGCAGGAAGAGCGAGGGACTGAGTTGGGCGCACTCTCCGCAAGCTTCCCTGCTCTCGCGCTGGCCGAGTTCGACTCCCAGGTAGGAGTGCTTCTTTCTTTCTTTGCGGCCTTCAAGCGCAACTGGTTGATTCCCCTGTATACCCTTGCAGAGTTTCGTCGGTACTGAGAGAGCTTCTTGGGGGCGCTGGATTCCCAAGTGGAGGAGAGGAAGAGAGCCGAAGGAGCGCAGCCTGGCAAGACGCCAACAACCACCACATCGACTGAGGTTGTTTTCCAAGGAGTAATTGATTTACGCGCAGCAAATGTTTGTAACAGGGTAAAATAATTAGACGCATGTCGGACGGCTGTTTCTCGAGAACCGCTTTTTGTTTTGCCATTTGGACAACGCTGTTCTCTGTTTGTGTTGATTTGGCACATTTGTGCTTTTGTTTTGCGCTTTTGTTTGTATACGCGTACGTTCGCTGATGAGTCGAGATTGCGAATCGCTACCAGATAGATGCGCACGCTGCAGATAATTGATTTGTGAAGAAAGTTATTGAAGGTGTCCTTTCCAGGAGTCCCCACCAATGACACAAGCACCATAACTGTAGGTCTAGCTACCATTGGTAAGCGGTGGAAGAATATCACTTTTTCTACTGCAGAAGGGAAAACGGGTGGGGATCACCCTGCAGTTTCACGAGGGATCCTTCTGTGATCCCCCTCTGTAGGTGAACGGTCGTATGGTTTAGAGCATGGACTGCTGTCGTTGTTCATCCATACATGAGAGGGTATGAGGATTACAGACTGAACACGCACAACTGCTCGTTGCGAAGGTTCTCCTGGACGAAGCGTTCGGGATAGAAGCCAGGCTCAAAGTAGGCCAGCACACCTGAAGTACAGTGGAAGTTCGACGCATTGGATAACGATCGATGTATCTGCAGGTAGGTGTGTAACTTCTTGCCTCCACTGGGTGTTGGTAAGAGATTGCGCTGGCAGAACTGCTCCTTCCAAGCTGTGGACCAATCAGGCTGCCAGCTCTTGTTGTGACGAATCAGCTCAGCTTTGACAGGCATACCCTTGCAGGACGGGAGGCGGTCAGGTCCTACATAAACAAAATGTTTCACATAAGATACAACCAGCGACTACCATGAAGGCTTTGCTACTGTCACTGAAAACAAGTCAGCAATATCGTAGACTTCACTCTTCTCACCGGGGTCGACTCCGAAGTACCGGCGGAACCACCTGGAAGGCCTGATGCGCCGACTCTCCCCTGACCACCTGTGGGTCCTTTGGGTCTTCTCCGTTGCACTCGTTGTTGATGACCAGACTGGTTGGGCCGAAGATTGGGGCCTACCGTTAACCCTCGGCTCGGGTTCTTCTCCCCTGGCTCCCACTTGCCTACGCGCGGGAAAAACCGGAGGAGGGTCCAGAGTTTGTCAGAAGAAAGCCCACTAATAAAGAACGTACCGTAATACGTGCATAACAAAGTGCACGAAGCGTTTCAAGGCAGCTATAAAATATTCAATGCAACGGACTGGATAATGCCTCGTAGTTCATGGCTCAACAGAAACGATAGTGCAGACCATAAGACTTCAATTCTTTCCATGCGCCCACCCAAGACGATGTCGTGCATGGCGATTTTGGGCGGCTGCGGCGTAGTGTGAGAAACCGAGGGAGGCCATGACGGCCAGCGGGGGGTCCATCTTGGTCATGACCAGATTGCGGTTCCAGCAACAGGTCCACGAACGCCCTCCTGCGACTGAGGAAGCGCTGGAACTGCGCGTAGTTGTAGTTGTAGGAGATCTGAATGGCCCCTCGGCCGAAGTAGCACGAGTGATAAGTCACCGTCGGCCTCCTCCTCTGACTCTGACAGGGATACCAGAAGTTCAGCTCGTTGCTCTGGCTGCAGTACCTGGGGCGGGACAAAGGGCACCCACATCACCATTGTATGAGAACCTTTGGCAGGTATGAACCCAGTGAAACGTACAATCCTTGCAGACGACAGCGGTCGCCGTCGCTCAGGTACGTTCCCAGGAGAGTCCTTGGGAAGGAAGGAGCTGGTTGGGCCGCCCTCGAACCAGTTGAAGAAGCCGCCTCGGTCGTAGCATGCGTCCGCCTCTTCTT
>JASAMZ010001708.1:0-40065 GCA_030248115.1 Linhomoeus sp. GSCO2_2 | reverse complement strand
CTCCAAATTGTACCACCTCCCCTCGCACTGTATGGACCCAATAAGCCCCTGGGGGGCTTGTTTTTATCCCCACCCCCACCCCCCCCACCCCCCTATCTGAGAGGAGAGGGGGGTGCTATTAGAAGGAGGAAGGCGGAGCTTATTTGACTATTCCCTGTATTCCCTCTACCAATCCCCCTCTCTCTGCAGGTGAACCGCATCGTCCTCCTCTGGGTGAACAACCACTTCAACGACTTCGAGTCCAACCCCGAGCTCATGACCATGTTGGAGAGATACGAGGGCGCCCTGGAGAGGGAGGGACTGCACTCCGTGCAGGCTATGCTCAATATAGCCTGCAGCGTCAAGAGTCGCCAGAGGACGATTACATACACGAGAAGTAGTAGGGAGCAACTGTTGCAGTTCAGTGTTGTTGGGGGACTGGACAGGGCGACCACGGAGGGAGTCTTTGTGTCCAAGGTGGGAGGATGGCCATAAATTGGAGGGTTTTGACGCTTTCCCGGCTAGTGTATAATGGGGGACTGGTGTGTAGTATAATGGTGTGTAGAATGGGAGCCGTTCAAGACGCCTGGCGTGTGATTATTGGCTCCAGAGGCGTCTTCTGTAATTGACCTCTGTTCTGCACGTACAGCAGATATTCGCCCCCCCCCTCCAGACAATTTGACCCTTCTCATCTCTCCACTGTTTTGGTGCATTTGGAGCAAATAGCTAGTGTAAGCGTGTGACTAGCCCTGGCGCTTTGCCTTCCCATTGATCACAAGTGAATAATTCCCCGTATAATTATCAATTTATCACAAATTTTATCACTTATCATTTTCAGGTGGAACCTGACTCCCAAGCCGAACGCTTGGGGCTCAAGCGAGGCGACCAGATCCTCGAAGTGAACGGTCACAACTGCGAACAACTGACGCACCAGCGCGTTTTGGAACTATTGCGTTCTGGGACCCATCTATCCCTGGTGGTCAAGTCCAACCTGCTCTCATTCAAGGAGCTTCTATCTCAGCAGTTCGGCAATAGCGCCCCGGGCAATACTGGACCCCCCGCCGCCAGTCTACTGCTGCAGCAGAATGGCAGGGGCCCATACATGCCGCACCACGGGAGGGCGCCCTCCCACGATGTATCGAGTCTACCCCGGGCCCCGCACAGCACGGCACATCTACCCTTGAGGACCCAGAACGACTCCAGTTCATCGTTAGGGGTGGGCGATGGCCAAAGGTCGCTATTCCAGCGGGTCATGAAGACTCTGAAGGGCAAGGAACCCGTGGATGGGGGCTCTGTGGACCTGGTCGACTGCCGCTCTACTACCCACAACAATTCCCAGACCCTACCCGGCCGGGGCCGGCTCAAGCCCAGTCGCTCCAACCCAGATTTGGCCAACGGGACCCAATTGGAAGCCGCTGTGAAACTGAGTCAATATTACGGGCCGGTGCGCTCCGCTCTCCCCGAGCACGTGCTGAAGATCTACCGCGCCGACCAGGCCTATCGCTATCTGACAGTGTACAAAGAGACCACCTGTCAAAACGTGGTCCAATTGGCCATACAGGAGTTCGGGATGCAGACTGCCGGGGCGGCGGGAGCCTCTGCAGACGGGGTGGCCAAAGGGTTACCCGGTCTGGGCGGGGCCCGGGAATGGTCACTCTCTGAAGTCTCTGTAACGCCAGAGGGCGTGATCAGGCAGCACCGCCTGGCGGATCAAATGCAGAATTTGGCGGAGCGCATAGCGCTAAACGCGCGCTACTACCTCAAGAACAATCTGGTCCAAGAGAAGCTTCTACCCGACGAGTTAGCGCCCGAAGTGCTGAAAGAGGCGCAAGTGCAGTTGCTGCAACTCAACGCGCAAGTTGTGGCTGCCCAATTGACCCTGCAGGACTTTGCGCTGTCTTGCTCCGTGCAGTCTACTGAACTGGTGGACAACCTGTTCAAGTTAGAAGCCTCGAGATACGGCTGGCCCAAACTGACGGAGTTTGAGCATCTCGTCAATAAGGAGATGTGGTAGGGGAGGTGGTTTTGTGCCAGAATGTTGATGAGAATGTGGGTGTAGATTGCAGAGGTTTTGACGCTGCCACGCACCGACCACGCACTGGCCACGCGACGCGTGGCCAGTGCGTGATCGGCGTATGACAGCATCTAATCTTACTCCAGTCGATATTCGCGTCAGTTTTGCCCATTACAAAACTTTTTGCCCACTTTTGCGTTCCTACATTCTCTATTACGACTTCAGGTGGGTGGCCACAGAGGTATGTCGCGAGAAGTCCTCCATTCGGCGAGCGAAGCTGATTCGCAAGTTCATCAAAATAGCGCGCCATTCGATGGACTTCCGCAACTTCAACAGCATGTTCGCTTTGATGTCTGGGCTGGAAAAGCCCGCTGTCAGAAGACTCCAGCAGACCTGGGACAGGATTCCCTCCAAATACAACCACTGGTTCCAGGTGCGTGGGAGTTTTTCAGTCATAGAGAGAAGTTTTCAACTCATCATTTTGTGGAACTTGTTTTGGAAGTTGTAGAGTGGGTACCGTTCAAGTAGATGTCCGCAGTTATCCCAGTGTCCAGCTGTCAGCAAGCTTCTAGACAACAGATTCCATGTACTGGGACTCACATTTGGCAGATTCAGTAACAGTAGTCATCTGGGTCGGTAGTTAGGTAGCTGTCGTCGTCAAGAGAGCCCTTCGGGCTAACTGAAGTCGTAACTGAAGAGAAAGTGAAAATGTTCACAGTTTGCTTCCGGACAAACTGAAAACGATGCAGTACAAGGTGTACCGTATCCCATTCCAAAGCGAACGGGGCATCGTGCCAGGACACTTCCATCACACTCCTCAGAACTTTCCTCCTTCCAACAGTTGTAGTCCACACTGTTTCACATCCTTTTATTTCAGGAAATGCAATCCCTGCTCGATCCCTCTCGTAACATGTCCAAGTATCGCCATCACCTGGCCTCGCAGCAGCAGCAGGGGGAGTCCCAGGTGCCAGTGATACCCCTGTATCCAGTGGTCAAGAAGGACCTCACATTCATCCACGAGGGCAATCCCACCCATTGCGATGGACTGGTCAACTTTGAGAAGCTGAGAATGGTCGCCAAGGAAGTAAGGGCCGTCAGCAGACACGCCAGCAGGCCCTATGTGGGTTTTCGTAAAATTTTGGACTTGAATTCGTAGTGACGACCGAGTAATTGGTAGGACGAACTTTAGCGAGCGCCGCGAGCAGAAGTATCATCAGAGCGGGATAGTGCAAAGTGAAAGCTTCTGTTCGGTGAATGATCGTGGTGCAGCCGATATTTGCGCCATTCTGACTACAGTGTGGCCACAAAGTGCAGGAGTGCACATTTCTCCACTTCGCTGAACCTTTTGGCATTTTGAGTCTGGAGTATTCCCATTCTTGCGGCGTTTCTGATATGGCATTGTTCTGCGTACTAGTAGAATCCAAAGTGTGGCACTGTAGCGTGTAGAAACGTATCTTGCTACGCAATGTCACAGGAGCTGAAGACGATGTCCCTGCAGTGCGGCAGTCAGCTGAACGAGGCCCTTTTGCACATGAACAACTTTGGCAACAACGTCGTCACCTCCAGACAGTCCCACGGACACCAGTCCCGCCCTCTGCAGCCCAGGAAGAAGCTTTATGAACAGGTGGGGGAAAGTGAGAATTGTATTTTCGGGGTGGTAAGGAGACCCCCCCCCCCCCCCAACCAAAACCCTTCAATGCCCCCCCCCCCCCAGATGTCAACCGGTAGAAAAGGTTGCCCCCGAACCTCCCAATTGCCAATCCTGGCTACGTCGCTGTAGGGTCTCCATAATAGGCAGCGTGTCTTTTCACATTTATTTTAAATTATTTTGTACCGATTCACGTGTCAATTCAGGCGTTGATGGTGCGCAAGATCAAGGCCTACCTGGAGAATCTGTCGGTCATCTCAGATGAGTCCCAATTGGACAGAATGTCAGCCGAACTCGAGCCTCCAACCAGCACTGGTGGGTTACTGTAGAATGCAGTAGGAGTTGTTGATGCTGTAGAAAGTGAGTTAGTGCATCGTGAGACTGTGACGTGATACTGTGGCGTTAAGAAGATTTTGCACGCCCACGCGCGCAGACCACGCGTCGCGTGGTCTCCACATAATAGCCATGCCTCTATGGGATTTATGTTCTTTTTCGCATTTCATTCTTTATTAGCATCATTTCTATTCTATAACTTTTTGCTTCACTACAGGATCCAACGCCAACTTGAGCGTGCCTTCCTCCTCGCGCGCGAGCAACAAGCGCCAGCCCTCGCCCTCCCCCAGTAGCGCCAGCTCCCTTTCAAATAACTCCAACGACCAGCGCAAGTTCCAGGGACCCAAATTTGGTGAGTTTTTGAAGGTTTTTGGAAATTTTGCCAAGCATAGTGGGAGGAATTGGGTTTTGCTGACTTGAGATGGGAGTTAGATGGACGCTAGTGGATTAACTTGTAGTGAGCTTTAGTTATCGGTTGGTTAGCCGCAGCCTTAGTTCCGGTTTCGGCTATAGTAGCCAGCTGGACGCTAGCTCAAGCTCTTGTCACTTGGTGTAGTAGCCCAATGCGGTGGCGGCGGCAGCACTCGCTCAGTGGCTTGCTTTCAATGGCGTTCGTTTTGTGTCAGTCAATGTGTCGCACTTCTTGTCTCTGGTCCGTCCATAGCGATCTCTGTGCACCCTCCAAAACCTTGCCTTGCAGGCGTGGACTCCCCTCAAGCTGTGCAGAAAATGTTCGCTCTGATGGACCACAGCCGGCGGGTGCAGGCGCACCCACATATGCAGCAACCATTCTCCCCTCCGCCCGTGAGGGCGCGCAGTGGAACGAGTGGAAATCTACCGATTCAGAACGGCGGCAGCTACGCGGGGACTCGGACTCGATTCCGAAGCAGTCACTCGTCGGCGGATGTGTTCCGGACTAATCCCAAGCCGGTTTCGTTGACTGAGGAGAGCAGCAGCGTCACTCCAGCGCCACTGCTACTTACAGTGACAGGACACCCAAGGGGTTAGAAGAGAGGATTGTGCTAGCTACTTTGCGTGGAGTGATTGTTTGTGTGTTGCACTCCCTCGAGCCTGCGATTCTGCAGAGACACTAAACTCTTTCTGACACTGCATCCTTTCCTATCCTACCTATCTCTCTCTCTCGATTCTCAGTTTGACTCTCCGCTCGAACCGGTTTCCTGACTTGGTTTGCATATAGTGCAGTGTTGATGGCGTTACGTTGTCCAAAGCATGCCATGCTACCCCCGATTAATGCCTGTTCAATGAATTTCGAGCACAACAAGGCAAGTGACACTCCTACTCTACCTGAGAATGAGATCAAACCCTGCTGTCCCCCTCCCCCTCTACCGTAATCAAGCTTCAACTCTACCGTAACCCCTCCCTTCCACAGGCTCCGTCACGTCTACGGACTCCTCCGCCAGCCAGTCCTCTTCTACGGCCGGGGCTCCCAGGAGCGCGCCCCTCTCCTCTGCGGACCAACAGCCCCAGCGGGGCTCCCCAAAGGGGGGAGGAGGGGGTAGCAGCAGTGTGGATTCGGGCAGACTCAGTATGCCGGAGGACAATCGTTCCCCCAAGCGACAAACACCCCAACAGCAATTGCCCACCCACTTGATGCTGGGCCGGCCCCACGGGATGGGACCCCCCGTGGTGGCCAAGAAGCCCCATGCGCCTCCCCCACCCCCCGCTGTGAAGAAGAAGGGAGGCTCCCCTGCGCCGCCCCCTCCCCCCAACAAGCCTCGGAACTACGCCAATGTACAAGTGGGAGGAGGCAGCAAAGGTACGATTTTTGTCTTTTGTGTTGTGTTGGAAATTGTGACAAGACTTCGCCGTTTTCAGATTCCGACGAGCAGATTTCGAGGGTCTGAGAGGCAGAAGAATGGCTGTAGCTTGAAAGTTGCTGCATTGCGAGTCGACCGATTTGCTCACTGGTCACTTCTCCGATCCGCGCGATCCACACACACACACACACCTGTATCTCGAGCTGTCAGTCTCTTTATGGCAGTGTAAATACCGAGGCGCGCGCATTGTGTACAGCAGTGCTTGTTCCGTTGTCGTGTCACTGTATTGCGTTGATTGTGCCCCGTCTGAATGAGTCCAGTTGACTACTCCTGGTTTGAGAAAGAATAGAACACTCTTTTTGACACGATGGGACACAAGTTGGAAACGCTTGCGGTATTACCACTGCTGCATATTTCTGCACTTCTTACCACAACTACAAAACGATATTCTACCGTACTCTGTGTAGAGACAAAGGATTGTTTTGCGACACTAATATGGCGCTTCTACAGACGGCGCGCGCCGTCAGTCGCATTTCCCCCACGCGTTCGATGCTGCTGCTTTGCGACATGCAGGAGAAGTTCAGGTGTACTGATTTGCACTCGGATCTAGTTATTGATAGAATTTCATAGCTCATTCTCTCAGGAGTACGGTGTCCTACTTTCCGCAAATTGTGGAAGTCTCCAAGAGGATGCTGGACATCGCCAGGGCTCTGCAGATGCCAGTGATCGCCACGGAACAGTACCCCAAAGGTAGAGAGGGGATTTTGACGTAACGGAAACCATCACAATCAATTCTGACGGGCGGGAAGCTTCTACAGTTACGGTTGCGGTTACAGTCTTTGGCACAACGCTTCATAATGTAAACCAGTGAATACTGCGCTTAGCTCACTGCAAAGCAACCCGGTCGGAGCGCTTCTATGCAGGGGCTGCTGCACATACACACTCACCATATTTTCCCAGGTCTGGGCAAGTCCGTTCCCGAGCTGGGTCTCCAGTCCGACGGGCATTCCCCAGTTGAAGTGGTGGAAAAGACCTGCTTCTCCATGCTTGTGCCAGAGCTGAAAGCTAAGCTGCCGCCCAAGGTCGACTCGGTGCTACTCTGCGGCATTGAGACCCATGCATGCGTCCTGCAGACGACTCTGGACCTGCTGGAGAGCGGGTGGGATAGTAGAAGTGGTGTATTCACGGGAGAGGAGGGGGGGGGGGGAGTTTGGAGACAAGTGGCTGCGCGACCTAGTGAGTTTCTTCCAAGTTGAGACGACCAAAATTTCAGCCTATGACGCGAATTTTGGGCATTTTGGGTCTGCTCACGTTAGCACTCGACTAACCATAGGTCACCCCATTGGGTTGTCGTATCTCACTGCTACTGCGAGTACCACCACCTTTTCACTGACGAAGTTATACTGTAGCTTCTTGTGTCAAACTCCGTACTATTGTGCACTCAAGTTTCTCCCTCTTCAGATACCAGGTGCACGTGGTGGTGGACGGCTGCTCCTCCAGGAGCATGGTCGACAGGTGGCTTTCTCTACTCGCCTATGCCGACGCGCGTCGGTACAGTAACCCTTCACCAATCCATTCAGAAAGTACGCCTTCGGTCGCATGGAGCGAGAGGGGGCCCGTCTAACGACCTGTGAGGCGGCGGCGCTGGAATTGCTGGGAGACGCCAAGCACCCAGCGTTCAGACAAGTGCAGAAGTGCATCATGGAAGTGTCGCCCGACAGCGGCCTGCTCAACTACAGCAAGATTTGAGAGAAGCCGGTGCTACAGAAGGGCATTTGACAAAAAAAAATGTGGCCAGTTCTGGAGTGGGAAACGTGACAGTGATTCCGTGACGGGTTGAGGTTGTGCCACACTAGTGCGGGTCGTATTTTCTGGTTTCTTGCCCTACCTAGACGCCTGAGTATGTAGCTTCGTGTAGTATTCTGGGTTGTGAGATAGAACGATCAGTTTTCTACCAGCTGTAGCGGAGAAAACGTGTCACTGGTTCCAGAACGTTTTGTTGCACTTGACGTATGGGGTCCAGTTTCTTTCACTGACGCTAGATTTTTTTGCTCTTCCTGCAAATTTCGAATATGGAACGCTAGCCCCATCTCACCATTTCAAAACAGGGGCAGGTCACATCAGTCTCACACAGTGTTGAGCGAGTCTACCATGTGTGCACCGCGCTGTGAGAAATAAGCTTGGGACACTTAGGTAACGATTTTGCGTGTCATCCTTTCCGGGGTTGAAACTTGTCTCCGCCATACCTAACGACTGGAAAACAGAGGGAATGCGGCGTTTTTGTCACATAGTGCTTACTGGGTTGGTCATTCGCCGCCGCAGTTTCTAAAATCTTGCGCTGCTCACAAAAAAATTTGGAACGCTTCACGATTTTACGTGTCATCCTTTACAGAGACGAAACTTCTCGTCACAATATCTCATGACTGGAAAACAGACGGAATGCGCCACTTCTGTCACACAATGTTTAGTCGGCTGGTCACTAACTGCAGCAGTTAAAAATTTTTGCGTTGGGCACAAAAAAAATTTGGAACGCTTCACGATTTTGCGTGTCATCCTTGCACCCCAAGGATGACACGTAAATTAAAGGCGCACACGTAAATACGAGGTGGTCAGAAGGATGACACGCAAATACGAGGAGGTCACGTGAGTCCTAGACTCATTACGCAAATACTCTGGCAATAAGTAATCTGCGCTCACGCGCTCGGCGCTAATCGTGGCATATCGAAAATTCCGTTACGGCTACTTGGAAGGTGCGAAACACTTCCAGTCTGTCCTCTCGACTGCCACAAGTCTGCAAAGCAGACAAGTCATACGTGACACTCCTGAGTGTCAGATAGGCACTCCGCGCGAGTGTTTTAGCAGACGGGGGTCCGTCCGTCCGTCCGTCCGTCCGTCCGTCCGTCCGTCCGTCCGTCCGTCCGTCCGTCCGTCCGTCCGTCCGTCCGTCCGTCCGTCCGTCCGTCCGTCCGGCCGTCCGGCCGTCCGGCCGTCCGGCCGTCCGGCCGTCCGTCCGTCCGTCCGTCCGTCCGTCCGTCCGTCCGTCCGTCCGTCCGTCCGTCCGTCCGTCCGTCCGTCCGTCCGTCCGTCCGTCCGTCCGTCCGTCCGTCCGTCCGTCCGTCCGTCCGTCCGTCCGTCCGTCCGTCCGTCCGTCCGTCCGTCCGTCCGTCCGTCCGTCCGTCCGTTCGTTTGTTTGTTTGTTTGTTTGTTTGTCTGTCTGTTTGTTTGTCTGTCTGTTTGTTTGTTTGTTTGTTTGTTTGTTTGTTTGTTTGTCTGTCTGTCTGTTTGTCTGTCCGTCTGTCTGTCTGTTTGTTTGTTTGTTTGTTTGTTTGTTTGTTTCGTCCGTTGTTTGTTTGTTTGTTTGTTTGTCCGTCCGTCCGTCCGTCCGTCCGTCCGTCCGTCCGTCCGTCCGTCCGTCCGTCCGTCCGTCCGTCCGTCCGTCCGTCCGTCCGTCCGTCCGTCCGTCCGTCCGTCCGTCCGTCCGTCCGTCCGTCCGTCCGTCCGTCCGTCCGTCGGGACCATGCTAGGAGATGGAGGGCCATGCTAATCTTCTCTGTATCGTTCCAATTTTAGTATATGTCTATGGAATAGACGAATGGTTGGTTAAGCAATCTCCTTATATACCCCATTCTCCCGTCAGTAGCACAGGTCGCGCGGGTAGTGAAAGCGTCGTACGCGATTGCAGCGCCGCCTATCCACAACCGAGCAAAACTCAATACGTTCTGTGTTCGAAGCGACACGAGAATACAAACAACAAATAGGCGAACGTTCTGGATTCGTTATCAGAAGACAATTGTGCAATAGAGATCGTGACAGTCACATAGGTCTCATAATCCTGCAATTTTATAGTTTTGATTGCTTTGGTTGACGTGACAACCCTTATAGCTGATTCAAGAACAAATTGCTAGTCCGTGGCCAATTGTTCACTTGCACCTCCCGCACAACCTCTCCAGAAGACAACTAACAAGTGATACGTGACACTCCTTGAGTGTCAGATAGGCACTCTGCGTGATTGTTTTAGCAGACGGGGGCACAGAAACTCCAACAAGTGTTGCATTCCCGTTAAATTTGTTTGTTCCCAATTGTTTCAGCGTAGAACTAGGGTCTAGAGCCCGGGGTGGGCCTAAGCAGATGCCATACACTTAGAGGTCGATGTGGCGCAAGTGACGCGTTGGAGCAGGCTGTACTGACGACGATGAGCGCAGGCTGTACTGACCGCTGACTGTCTATAGCCACTCACAATGTAGAATGCTAGCGGCGCCCCAATTGTACAGGCGCGCCTTATCTACGCTACACAGCGGGGGCTCCCCCGCTGGGGTGGACGGCGTCGGTGCTACAGTACGATGCTCCTATAACTCGGTTCGATTGCGCGTGCGTAGACGCCTTTCTCAGCGCGTCTTATATGGACGGCGTACTGTAGGCGCAGCAAAATCAATGGCGGACGGTATTTTCGGGATTTCGCGAAATTTTACAGAGCGTGAGTATTCGGCCAAAATCAGGCTAAATACACCGCAAATCGCCAAACAAACGACGGATTCGCGTTCCGCTGCGTCAGAAAGCCCAGACACAACTGTCAACGCAATTTTGAAAATTCGACTCTGGGACCCAATCTTTGGCCGGCCGGGCGCCGAAACCAGGGTAAAAGCATCCCAAATCGCAAAACAAACACCGGATTCGTGTTCAGCGTCGTCGGAAACCCCCGAAACAAGTGAAAACACAATTTCGAAAATTTGACCCCGGGATTCAAAAATTCGGCGCGGCCGGGATACGGTACCTCAAAATGGTCAAGACACTTCGTCTAGACCAACTTTTGACGCGGAACACGATGCAACGGTCAATTTGCCGCTAAAGGCACGCTTTCCGGCCCAAAAATCCATTCAAAGTCGAAAATCCCAATTTTCCGCTCGGGACCCGGGACTTTTGCCACCGCAGATCTCCCGAAGGACAAGACCGATCTCGGCGGTTTTGGTCTCGAATGAAAGGTAATAGAAGTGTGCAGGTCAGAAATTAAATTGGCGAGGATCCACCGTCGCAAACTCGAGTTACGATTTTTTAAATGTCGGAAAAAAAATTTAAAATTTTGACTTTTCTACCGTACTCCCGCGTCGGACCACCTAGGAAGCCCGTTCCTGTCCCGCTTCGTAGAGGACCCAAAGGCCTACAACATATCCAAAAATCACCAAATTCGAGCCACTTTTGCGAAAGTTATGGCGTCCTGTTTTTTTTTACTTAGCAAAAATTCGAATTTTTGAATTTTCGCAAAATTCTTCCACCGCCGAAATTTTTTCACCCCCCCGAGCACGCTGCGCGTCGTCATAAGCTATCTTTTAAAAAAAAATTTGGCCCCCTAGGTGCTTCGTAGCGAGCGCCAGGCCTGTTGGTGTTAAAACTGTAGGCTTTACCGCTCCTATAGCACTCCTTCGCTTTTCAAGCGGCGGAGTGCCAAAGACCGACCGCATGGGCAGTGGGCACGCAGGGAGGCCGCAGTGAGAACCTGGTAGTAGTCGTCGCTCTTGGACTGGCCTCCACACTTGGGAGCTTTGTAGTCGCGCTGACCCCACATCGTTGCGTTGCAGTTGGAGTGCTGCACTTGTCGCTGAAGGTAAAGACAGGACGTGGGAAGAGCACACATTTTAAAGCATGCACTGCGTGCGTTGTGTCACGCACCTCGTGATTTGGCTAGAGTGCAGCTTGTCAGTGGCCAACTGGGACACATGAGCCGACTCGTTCAGCGCCCTGATGAACCTGTCTGTGGCGTTGTCATAGCTGGTGCGCAGCTTGCGCTTCAGCGTGCTCAGCTGGCTCCTGTCGTTGTTGTTCTTGTCAGCAGCTGCAAAGACGGTAGCTGGGTCTGCTGTCTACATACGTACCAAATGACCTGTTGGAGTTGAGTTGGAGAGCCTAAACTGCGCGCACACTGGAATTTCTCCGAGAGATCCTTTAACAGCGCTGTTTTGGCAGCCGTCCAGTTCTCGTCCTCGTCCATCCAACTGGCGAAGGAAGAGTGTCCCCTGGCTTGTTCCCTGCAGTAGATGATGTCGCTACCCATCAGACGCCTGTTCATTTGGGTCACGAGATTCTCCTGGAAGTAGTTGGCCCGCGTGTTGGGACCATCGCTGGAGACAACTCCCAGAATCTTGTCTGCAACACGGCGAGAAGAATCCAATCTTACACGTGACGCATGTACCGTCCCATATGCATCAGTATGTACTATGTAGTTCCGCACTGATATTGTCGCCATAGCGTTGCAGGTCCTTCCGCATGTAGTAGGTCTCTGCTGTAGTGGAGCGCGTCTTCCACCCCACCAACTGATTGGCTTCAGCTAGTCCAACCGTAGTCTGGTGGCCCGTCTCGATGAACGTCCTGTCGACGCTCCAGGAGCAGGCGTTCTATGCGTGTAGTGACCACATTCCATTCTGTTGGATTTCATCAACTCAGGGAGACACCCACTACTCTGAAGCTCCGATGAGAGGGCTGACTCAGGCGAAAACCGCATCGCAAGAAAATTCCCTCCAGCTCCCGTCCTAGCGTCGTCAGAGGCTCCTCTGGCAGCTGGGAAGGACAAAGTGTGGGACAATCGCACTGCAGTGTCAGTTAGATGAAGTGCTATCAAGACAAACCAAGTGGCCGCTCTTGTTGTTCCAGCGCACGAAGAGCTGCTGGTCTGACACTTCCTTCCGGAAGGCGAAGTTCTTGCTTTCGATCGCCTTGGCAAAGGGCCGTTCCACGCAAACAAACGCCAAACAAACGCCTCACGATACTCACTCCAGCAACAAGCCAATGAGCTTGACGGGATTGTTGTCGTCGTCGAAATCGTTGTCAAGACAGCTGATGGAGAAGGGCTCGCTGAACAGAGCAGTCCAAACTATGCAGCAATAGCTGACCTGAGTGGATAGCCAGCACTAGCGCCATTACTCAGAGCCTCGAATGGACGCCGAACGCTTCCTCAAATGCTTCAAATGCACACACTGGCATCACTGACGACAGGAAGACAAACCGAGAAGCTCTGGCTTTGGACGCCTTGTCGAACGAGAACCAGATGACGACGTGCAGGTCAGTCAGCTCGTCGCTCTTCCACCTGCAGCATGGGCTGTGCCATTCAGATTATCCGTCTCCCAGTGGTGCACCACGACAGTCTTACACCTCGTCATTACTCACTCGAATTCGAGGTCGCCAATTTTGATTCCTGGCGTCTTCTTGACGACCGTCTTCCAGAGGCTGCTCACAAGGCGTCAGATGGTCCCTGCAACGCTGACTCCAGTTTGTCTCCAGCGGCTTTCGATCGGCTCAAGAGACGACAGCGTTGTGTGGCCCATCGAAGACCATCTGTGGCATTGGAGAAGGCGAAGAAGAAGACAAAGCATCGTGCTGTGTTTTGACTGCGCGCATTTTACTGGTGACCATCTGTTGCAGCACTCGTTTGAATTTTGAAAGATGTGGAAGATTGTGAATTTGCATACGTGATTTGAAATTTTTACTGGTGGCGGTCTGTTGCAGTACTCGTTTGAATTTTGAAAGTTGTGGAAGATTGTGAATTTGCATACGTGATTTGAAATTTTTATTGGTGGCGGTCTGTTGCAGCACTCGTTTGAATTTTGAGAGTTGTAGAAGATCGTGGATTTGCATATGTGATTTGAAACTGTTTGATTTGTAGTTCAAACTTGTCTACATAAAGTGACGTCCGTGCTCATTCAAAGTTCATGCTGGGCTCACTGCTGGTTGAAATTGTTGAGAGAGGAGAGTCAGTTTTGTGACTTGCTGAGTAGTGCCGAGTGCATTCTCCGTGCCACGTGCCACCGTTTTGTCGTCGCACACATATTCGGCCAGAGATGGCGCTGACTGCGATGATCACCTTAGTTGAATTTGTTTGCTACATCATGTAGCATGTAAGTGTAGCATCACATGTAAGTGTCACGGTGCTCTAGTCCTATGACGCACATGGGCCATTGTATGTAGTCAGTACAAGAAAGGGCCATGCTAATCTTCTCTGTATTGTTCCAATTTTAGTATATGTCTATGGAATAGACGAATGGTGGGTTTTGCAATCTCCTTGTATACCCATTTTCCGGTCAGTGGCACAGCTCGCGCAGGCAACGAACGCGTCGTACGCGATTGCAACGCCGCCTATCCACAACCGGCAAAAACTGAAGAATACTACCGTTCTGTGTGCGACCAACATGAGAATGCAAACGCTGACAGAGGCGAGCGCTCTGGGTTCGTTATCTAAAGATCGGGTTGAGCGCGTCAGCGCTCAACCCAATTTGTTCGGCCGGGGCCAGTGCGCCTCCGGGGACTATGGGTTAGTACTACGTCATATAGGTAGACTTAACCGATCGGGCTGAAATTTTCACCATAGATGTTCATAGTAACGAGAAGTATTGTGCTAAAATTTTAGACAGATCGGTCAAGTGGTTCCCGAGATATTAAATGAAAACTGTCGAAAAATTCCCTGATCTTCATCTAATTGCCAGGTTTTTGGCCTCGTTCTCGCGAACGGTACTAGCTAGGGCAGTGGTTTATGGCGCGTTAGAACCGCCCACTAACCGCATTTATTATGTTAAAAAAACACCGAGATCGGTTGAGTATTGCGGTCGTAGGCCCCGATCAAAAAAATGGCCGAAATTTTGGCTAAGTCCCACTCAAGACGGCCGAGCTCTGCTGGTGCATGCTGGGGCGCCAATCGAAGTGATCCGGTCTAGACCACCATAGGGTCAACAAATGTGTAAAACATTTCATCTTCCTAGGTTGTTTGGTTCTTGAGATATGGATGCACAAAGGTCAGATCCGGTACCAATCCGGGGCTTGGCTCAAGATGGCCGAGCTCTACTGGTGCAGGTTGGAGCGCCAATCGAAGTGATCCGGTCTAGACCACCATAGGGTGAATAAATGTGTAAAACATTTCATCTTCCTAGGTTGTTTGGTTCTTGAGATATGGATGCACAAAGGTCAGATCCGGTACCAATCCGGGGCTTGGCTCAAGACGGCCGAGCTCTGGTGGTGCAAGCTAGGGCCCCAATCGAAGTGATCCACCCAAGACCACCATAGGGCGATTAAATGTGTAGAACATTTCATCTTCCTAGGTTGTACGGTTCCTGAGATATGGAGGACCAAAGGTCGGAATCGGTACGCATCCGGGGCTCGGCTCCAGACGGCCGAGCTCTACTGGCGCATGCTGGGGCGCCAGTCTTTGTGATCCAGTCAAGACCATAATAGGGTGGACAAATGTGTAAAACATTTCATCTTTCTAGGTTGTATGGTTCTTGAGATATCGATGCGCAAAGGTTGGAACCAGTACAGTATGACATTATGACGAATCGTAAATTTGTATAGTCGATGTCGAAATGAACTGTAGTGTGGCGATATGTATTGGAGGTGTTGTGGGTGGACTCTAGAAGGGTGGTGGGAGACAGAATAAGAGTATGACGAAATCGTAAATTCGTATAGTCAATGTCGAAATGAACTGCATCCAACCTCCTGAGGCCAGACCTGTCTGTGCATCCAACCTCCTGTGGCCAGACCTGTCTGTGCATCCAACCTCCTGTGGCCAGAGCTGTCTGTGCATTCAACCTCCTACGGCCAGACCTGTCTGTGTGCATCCAACCTCCTGTGGCCAGACCTATCCGTGTCCCCACACCTACAACAGCAACCCTTTCAAAGCAGACCTGTCTATGTCGCCTCTCAGCAAACCTGCTCTATGCCCCCCCCCCCTGAAGGTGTCCACTCCATGGACATGGACAGGGTGTGTATTTCAGGAAAGTTCCCCCCTGCTGGGGGGTAAGGACAGGTGAATTTGTTCGTCCTTATGACGACTGATGATGAACAGGCTGTGTATCTCAGATGACTTCGGGCCCTCTACTACACGAACAAATTCAGCGTGCTCTGTATATGGGTGCCCAACTCTCACTAAATTATGAGTCTCTGTGTTTTTCGCTTGTGTACTGCAAATCGCTTACCCAACATTAGTGCAGAATGTGCATTTACCAACGTTAATACCTCCAGAAGCTCTGTTAGCAGGTGAAGCCATCTACTTACTTGCGTGCATGGCTAAGCGGTCAAAGTGGGAGTTAGCCATGGGGTCCGTCACCCTTGCGTACATGTACGTTGCGCTGAGTGTGGACATTGTGTTGTGTGAGATGCGGTGGCAGGCACTGAAGCCACACACACGTGTTGATAGTGGTAGAGTGCGCTTGCCGCATGTACGTTGTGCGTACGTGATAAGCTCCGTGCGCGTGAACAGAGCACGCTGAATTTGTTCGTGTAGTAGAGGGCCCGAAGTCATCTGAGATACACAGCCTGTTCATCATCAGTCGTCATAAGGACGAACAAATTCACCTGTCCTTACCCCCCAGCAGGGGGGAACTTTCCTGAAATAACTATGCGGCAGAGATCGTGACAGTCACTCACATCTCGCAGTCTTACAATTTTCAAGTCTTGATTGCTTTGGTTGACATGACAACCCGTGTAGTTTTGTAGGACATATTGTCAGCCCGTGGCCAATCGTTCCCTCACTTGCACCTTCCGTACAACCTCTGCAACAGTTCACTAAAGACAGATCGCATGGGCACGCAGGGGTATTGAGCTATTTGATCTGTCAAGAGATCGCGATACCGTTCTTCTGTAGCCGTATAGAGTTGGCAGATGCCCAATTCACCATAAACGGCCTCGACTTCGTCCACGCAGCTCTCTCTGGCACATCCGTAGTTCTCCTGAAGATGGTACCGTAGTCTAACGAAGGCAACCGTACCTTTCTTGCAGTGCGGTAGGGTATACAAGCTCCAAGTGCTACCTACCGTACCCACCTTCAACCGCGTCAGCTGCTCTGAATTGGCTCTTTGGATAGCGGTAACAATGGGCCAGGCGCATTTGCCCTCTCGAATGTCCGAACCCGATTTGCCCGTAACGCTTGATTCGCCGTAGCAATCGAGGTAGTCATCCTGCGCAAAATTCAGCAATTTGTGCAGCCTAAGAATGCTGAAATGATTAGCGGCGGTACCACGCGCCGACCACGCGTCGCGCAGTCAGTGCGTGGAATCCTGCCGATATTTTCGGCGATAAACCTTTCGAGATGCGCCGTTTTCACATCACACTTCTTCAGCCATACCTGGATTTGGAAGTATTCTCCAATAGCGAAGCAGAGTTCCTTGGTGGGCGCGAAGTAGCTACTCGAGTCGGTCTGCAACACAAACCCAAACTATCATGAATATAGGTGTTCACGTCATGTCGACTCTGAAGCGTTCAGTACCGTAATCAGCGCTAGTTGGACGGGGAAGTAGAAAGAGTAGTGTGCCGTCTTGAGACGAACGATCTCCGAGTATCGATCGGGAGTGAAGAGCTCGAACTGTCTTGCGGTCAGTCCATCCACCATTTGGCCCATCAGAGTGATGCGATTGCACTGAATGGGAAGACTGGGAATTTCTTTCTAGAGCTATGTGAGTGGAGGGAAGGGGCACTGGAAGGGGAGCAAATGTCTCACCACAGTCTAGCGTCTAGCAGGCAGTAGCGGATCCAGGGGGGGAGGGGGGGGTTGTGGGTGCCCCCCCCCGGCCTCTATGCCAGTTTGTAGCATTTTGTCCCTCTGTCGCTTTAAAAGTTTCGTCCGCCCCCCCCCCCCCCCCCTCTTCCATTCCCAAATTCTTGATCCGCCACTGCTAGTAAGTACAGTAATTCTGGCCGTAGGGACATCAATCGGGCGCTTTCCCACTAGCCACACAAAGACCAACCAATTGGAAAGCCCTCTTGATGTCTGAGTGTCCCACAGACTGTGCGAATTGGGCGTCTACGAGGCCGTAGATGCTCTGCTCCAGCAGAAAGGCGTCGTTCACCGCCCACAGCCCTACGCCGTCCTGTGAGAAATGGGGGATGATTGCAGGCACGTTCAGAGGCACGGCATGACGTCCGTACTTCAGACCTACAGTAATCCAACGCGCAAATATCGACTGTAGTGGAAAATCAAGCGCAAACCATTGTCACACCCACCAGTCTGTGCCAGCAAGGCTTGCCCCTACGCGTCGTCCCTCCGTCCATGACGTCGTCCGAAATCAGAAACGAGCTTTGGAGCTGCAAAATTGGAGTCAAACTATGACAGTTTTCATTCCATAGCACAAAAGCTTCAACCGCTCACAATTTCCAAGCACCAGGCCAGCGCGAGAATTCTGTCGGGCCAATGGCTACTCTTGGATTGCCGACAACTGCTATCATTGCTCAGTAAAGCCTTGTAAGAGTCGAGAAATAGACGCGCCCTCTGCTGCTTGCCGTGGCGCACGTTGTAGTCGAACATCTGAAGCGCGGTTGACATTCGTGAATGGTACGCTCTCCACGACGCGTGAGCGACAGTTCGTCAAATGAGACTAGACATGTGCAGCGCAAATGCGTGACTCACGAAATAACTGATTGTGTGGCAGACGGGAGTTAAAAGCTACAGTAATCACACCCTGTCTATTCTCTCGCTGCACGCTTCAATCGTCGAGCCCGTCTGTGACAGAGGCGAGAGCAGGCACCGTTTGGTCAACTCTTTGACCACTGGATAGACCCTCGCCAACTCCTTGGCAGCTTGGGCCATTCGGAGGTCGCCAATAGGCCTAGGCCTATGTGATACCGCGTCAACAAACTCTATACTGTAGTGTCATTGTACACGTAACACAGCACGCCTCCCTTATGTGGACCAAGAGGTTACAAGGCCTGACACGTTCCTTCCGCTTAGCACGCTTTATTTTCGTTTGATTTCGAGGACGGGCGCAAAAGCGACGCGGGAATAGAAAGAAAGCCGACACAAACAAGACCGCGCAGCAAGCGAGCAAAATCTCACCCAAAACGAAACACCGTACGCGCCTCATTCAGTAGTCTTAACAACTGCCCGTTTGTACAGTTCCCTCAAAGCATAGAAATACGTGTGTTCGCAAGTTAGCCGGTCGGGCACAACTCCAGCACAATAGTACCATGTCAACTGTCGCACAAATAAGACGAAGGATAATAAAGAAAAAAAAACTTCAACGCAGTCGCAATGTCAGGGGAGGGGGCAAGGCGTCGCGCGCTAGCAAGGGGCGCTTCTCTGAATGTGTCACGTCGTAGAATACTTTGAGGCGGGTGGATAGACAAACGACAGTGTCACGAAACAAGCTATAGTGCGCCTGGCAGGCGAATCACAATCCTTGGGTGTCGCGTCGCTACGCCGCGTGGGTACTGTAATCACCAAGTGTTCTCGACAAACACCCATTTCCGGTCCGCTTACATACACGCAAGGCTCACTGACTGACCAAGTGTACTTAGGGCGGCGTTTTGAGGGAGTCAGCACAACATCAAGCTAATATAGGACTTGCTAGCTAGGCTCAGCTAGTGCTAGCTAGCGAACGCGGCACGGATCAGACTCTGGTCGCCTCTTACGAAAGAAGCAATCCAGATAAATCCTCAAAAACGACTAGAACAAAAGCGGTCGAAAATAGGGTTGCTGTGTTCTGTCCACTGGGTTCCGAGCTAGGACCAGCCTAAGAATGCATTGCGTCCGGTAGCTATTCCAGTGGCGTAGCGAGGATTGGCAAAAGGGGGCAACAAGCTGTTTTAAAAAAGTTGAGTTGTTTTATTAATACAGAGTGGTTTGTGAGTATTTTAAAGTGGAAGAGTAAAAGAGTGGATACTTTTGTAAAGGATTTCGAAGCCTTTCCGATATGACGCGCGCCCGCCCGGAGTCCACCATTCATGCGCTACTTCTGACACGCTCCTTTCTGAGGGGTTCTTGCAGGGCAACATTGGGATCGCCCGGGATTAATTTTTTGAGCAAGGCACACGCATTTCTGAGCGGTTGTTGCAAGGCAACATTGGGATCGCCCGGGATTAATTTTTTTAGCAGACAAAGTTGTTCGTACGACATGAGTTAAAAAACAAAAGTATTTCTTTAGGAATGACCGCTCAACAACTGCCTCAACGTAAGCGTTCAAACGGTCGAACGAATGCCGCTCTACAACGTACGACGAGCGAGTTAGGGCCGATTTGCTGTTTGAACCTTTGAGTTACTGTAGCTCGCGAAATTCAAACTTTCGAATCTCGACTTCTCTTAACGGAATGATCAGTGTGCCGAAACCTATTCAGCGAACTCAAGATCGTCTCTCTATGACGAAAGACGAGCGAGTTAGATAAGTTTCGCGTTTTAAACCTTTGGGTTACTGTAGCACCCGAAATTCAAATTTTTGAGTTTCGACCAACAGAAGAACAAATGATCAGTGAGTCGAGAGCTATCCAAACAACCCAAGATCGTCTCCCTACGGCGCACGCTGAGCGAGTTAGAGCGATTTCTGCGTTAAAAACGCGAGAATGTCGCTTTTCGTGTTGCGTGTTAGTGCAATTAAGAAACTTTTTTATGCCAAGCGAAAGCGCACGTCGAGACCTCTCAGTTGACCTATCGCACGCCGCTCTACGACGTAAGACGAGCGAGTAATAGCCGTTTTCAGTTTGAAGCTTCGGGTTACTGTAGCGCGCGCAATTCAAACTTTTGAATTTCGAAGTCTCTTAGCAACATTACCAGTAAGTCGAGAGCTATCCATAAAGCCCAAGATCGCCTTCCTACAACTTTCCAACGCTGAGATATAAGAGCGTGACGGACGAACGGACGAACGAACGAACGGACGCAAAGCTCTCGTAGGGGTTCGCCCGGCTGAGGCCGGGCGAAAAAATTGAGGGGGCATAATCTTCTCACCGTTTTACTGCTAATACGAGGAAATTTAGCAGCGCAAGCGGAAATTTCGCTATATTTGGCCTCGAAAGCAACATTTTCACTATATAGAAACTCCGCCACCGTCCAACATCTGGGGGGAGGGGGGGGGGGGGTGGCATTGCCTCCAATGCCCCCCTCGCTTGCTACACCACAAATATTCCGAGCCTAGAGGCTCCAGTGGACAAAACACACCCCTCTTTTCCATCCACAAGACATCTACTACTCCTCCTCCTCCTCCTCTTCCTCGTCGTCGCTCCAGTCGTCGCGGAACTGTCTGTCGGGGTCGTCGTCGCTCTCGCTACTGGAGATGCCCATGACGCCTTCCATGCGCTTGCGCAGAATGGCCGCCACGTCGTTCTCCTTCTCCACCGCCTTCTCCTGCTCCTGGTGCTCCAGGCGGCGCTCCACCTAGAA
Organism: Linhomoeus sp. GSCO2_2; assembly: GCA_030248115.1. Taxonomy (NCBI): domain Eukaryota; kingdom Metazoa; phylum Nematoda; class Chromadorea; order Monhysterida; family Linhomoeidae; genus Linhomoeus; species Linhomoeus sp. GSCO2_2. The sequence goes on along the minus strand of JASAMZ010001708.1, from coordinate 19,198 downwards.
ATATACAATTTTTTGAAAAATGGCAATTTTGAAAAATTTTTCACACTTTCGAAAAAAATTCACACTTTGCAAAAAATTTGAAAAAATTTAGAATCCTTTTCGAGACTAATTTCAAAATTTTTCAAAAAAAAATTGCTAAAAAATGTCAAAACAATCTTTTTCGCATCTGTAGCCCCACCTTGCGCAGCTGGAAACCGGCCTTGATCTCCTCCAAAAGGGAGGGTGGGGCGGGACCAGACGATTTCGGCTTTGGTTTCTGCGGCGCACTTTCGGATACTACGGCAGAGCCGTTTGGCTGCTGCTTCTTGGGCACCACTATTTGCCCATTCAGCATGGGAGGGGGAGGCGGCGGAGGGGGGATGTGGCCCCCTCCTCCTCCCCCGCTGGGTGGCGCAGCGGGGGACAGGTCCTGAGGGGGAGGCAGCCCCACGGGGGAGGGAGTGAGGCCATCGGAAGCCAGCGGGGGAGGAGGGGGAGGCAAGTCGATGTCATCGTCGTCGTCGTCGATGTTGTGCAGGTTCTGGAAGAGGGCTGGGCGGCCAGCCGTCGCGGCCGGACCTCCCATGGAGAGAGCGCCCATCTGCTTCTCCACTGAGGACACTGGAGGTGGGGGAGCTGGGGGAGCTCTCGTGGGCCTGGAATTGGAATTTGAATGTACAGAGAGCGCAAACGTGCAAATGTCGCCAAGTAGCAGTAGGTGCGGAGGGGGACGGACGGAACGTAAATGACTACAGTACTGACAAAAACTTCCAAACGTGTCTTTCCTTCTCGCCTATGGCAAAAGGTGGCAGACATCGCTCAATAATTGACTAACAAACTGCAAAATGTAGGAGAGTTTTGTCGACAAAAACGACAATTTTTCACATTTTCGCGGAGGGGGAAGGGAGCGCGGGGGGGGGTGTTCATGCTCAACCCCTATGTGTGAACCCATACTGTACTGTCACCCTGTAGTAACTCCTCCTTTGCCTACCGTTTCTCGGGCGATGACCTGTTGCTGGCCCTTCCCTCTTCGTTCTTCTGTTGTCTCTGGTACAGGTTGAGGTCGCTGGGAGTGGGCGTCATCTCCCCAGTCGAAGAATCGTAGTGCTGTTGTTGCTGCTGGTGTAATCCGTAGCCTGCGGCCATATATTGAGAGGTGACGGCTCTTGGGGAGTGGACCGCTTGCTGCTGCTGACTGGTGGAGGCGCCTGGTAGGATGGAAGTGACACGGTTTGTACAGCTACAGGGCGGGTCAAACTGTCTCGTGTTTGCCCACGTCCGCGCAGTGCAGAAATCGATCAGAGCAAAGCAAAAGGTCAGAGTACCAATGTGGCATTTCAGCCATGAATCAGTGACAAAACGGGACTCGGCAGCTTGACATGCTACTGTACCAACTGTTAGTTTTCCTAGAGTCCATACCCCGTCGTCAAGCTTCTCGCGTCAAAATGGCTACCGTAATCCGGTACAAGCGTTCAACACACTTCTACAAGCACAAATACGTTCACAAGCGCCACCAGGCCCACCCTGTAGCAAGACAGGCGGCTGGTAGCCATAGCTGTTCGAGGCCTGCTGCTGTTGGGCGCCTCCGTAGTTCAGGCTCTGTCCGCTGCCATTGGCCGACACGTAGCCGCTACTGAACTGCCCTCCGTTGTTCCCGTAGGAGCTCTGGACCTGCACCATGCCCGCCGGGACGTTCACTTGCCCGTAGGGCGTGTTATTGTTCTGGCGCCTCTGCTGCTGGCGCAGGTTCTCAGGCGTCTGGTACTCTTCGGGCAGGTTGATGATTTCGCCGGCTCTTAGGGCGGACTCGAAGTACTTGCGGCGATGGTCGGTGGCCTGTTTGGGGCGCTTCCGGCGCGAGGCCCCAGCCTCGGCCCCCTGCTGGTCGCGGGCCGACTTGGGACGGTGGGCCTGCAGCACAGGTAGTTATGGCAATTTTAAAGTATTAAAATTTGGAAGCACATGTAAGGATCGAAATAACCCAGTTTCCGACGAAACTGCTTGAGCACAAGCTTGTTTTTAGCACTCCGACTTGAAAAGGCGGAGTGCTATAGTGGAGGCACCGATTTGTAGAAAGTTTGTACCCAAGATTTCTCGCGCGTGCTTCGTCCGATTTGGACGGGGTTTTTTTTAATCGATAGCTCTCGAGGGATAGTAGGTGTGGACGCACCTTCATTTTTTTCGCGTAGTGGGAAAATTTTGAGAAAATTCAAAAATTCGAATTTTGTAGTACATTGAAAACCGTTACCGCTCCATAACTTTCGCAATACTTGGTCGATTTTGGTGATTTTTGGATATGTTATAGTCCTCGACAATATCTAGCCCGGAAAAGAAACCTCAGCTTCCTAGGTGGTCCCACGCGGAAGTTATGGGGCAAAAGAAAATTTCGGAGGTGTGAAATTTCGGTGTAAAAAATCGAGTTGTGAGATTCCGGTGTAAAATCGTTCTAAGATGCAATTTCCCGGAAGCGCCGATCTATTTGCTTCAATTTGGCACCAAAATCGCCAGAATCGGCCGTGTAGATCTCCAGAAACGTAGGTCCAACGACCGGCGATTTTGACCGATTTTCGACACTTTTCGACTTTCGGCTGCTTTCACGCTCGAATGCGACTCTTTATGGCAAAATGGGCTGCACCACGTGATTCCCCGTCGAAAAGTGATACGGGACCGATTTTCAAAAATATTTTTTCGGCTACCGTATCCCCGGCCGCGTCCAAAACCCGAAGTACACCTCTGTTGACTTATTTTCGGCGCTTTTCGACTTTGGGCTGCTGTAACGCTCGAATGCGACTCTTAATGGCTAAATGGGGTCCACCACGTGATTCCCCGTCGAAAAGTGATACGGAACCGATTTTCAAAAATATTTTTCCGGCTGCCGTACCCCCGGCCGCGTCCAAAATTCGAAGTACACCTATGTTGACAGAATCACAGTAGGAGTCGATTCCGGTACTTTCGAGGGCGCTGATTCCGAATATGACACTCGTTTTGCGATGCGGACCAGGATTTGCGACTTTTCATCGACAATTGGGGCACCTTAACCATGTGTTGTCGAAACCCTAAGCGTGGGGATTCTTCGGTGCAGTATCCAATTTCGGGTATTCTGCGCTGTAGACAAAGTCGGCATTGGTTCTGCGCTGCAGACAGACGAAGTCGGCACTGGTAAGGAAGTTTCAACAACAACTGCTGTCGCACAGAAGTTTCTTTCCACTACTTCTTAGGACCAGGTGCTCTCTCTCTCTCTCGTTACTGTAGTAGTGCGCCGGTATTCTCCAGTAATTGGTTCGTCTTTGTTTCCGTTTCGCGCTCTCTCGTTCCCACGCTCTGCTGGTGCCCGACACTCCATTGCGTAAGCGTGTTTCGTGGCGCGCGTGTCTAGCGTATAGAAATCCAGCTGTGTGCGCTTCCCGTGGCGCGGACGCTCGATTGCGTAAGTCTGTTTCGTGGCGCGCGTATCTAGATCTACCGCATAGATAGCCAGCCAGCTGTGCGCGCCCACTTCTTTGTCGAGTGCCGTGCGTTGTGTATTAGAGATGGGCACCGGTCACCGGCCGCAGCCGGGCCGGTTGCCGGCTGGTTGAAGCTTGACACTGCCAGTCGCTGGGTTTATCCATATTGAGTTTTCCGACGGTCTGTTACGCGGCGCGCGGACGGTCTGTTGCGCAGCAGGCGACGCAATACCTCCATCTGCTATTCCCGAGCCGGGTCGGAGTGCTTCTATGCAGGGGCTCCTGCACGTAATCCTTGTTTCGCGATTTCTGTGTTGTAACTGGGTAGTTTTGGCAATTGCAAAACTGGAGAAGCAAAAGCGGGTATTCCAAGTAGAAATCAACTGGGAAAACTGGGCAAAAGTACACAGTACCCAGTTTAGGGTGGGTTGCCGTCACAATCCTGCAGAGCTTGGGCGCCTTCACTACATTCTCTCCCAAACAAGACACGGCGAATATCGCCTGCTCTGTCAACAAACCGCAAGAGGAAAGAAAATAAAGTCTTGTCAACCTGTCTGGCCTTCCTGGCGTTATCTGTGTCTTTTAGCATCTCCTCCTTCCACAGGTCGAAAAAGAAATTGGGGTCCGTGTACATTTTCAGAGCCGGTTTTGCGCCCTCCTCTCTGAAAACAAATCGAAATGTTAACAAACTTGCACATTAGTTATTACGGACTACGCATCCAAACCTGTAGGGATTGAGCTTGTCGAGCTCCGGGGGCGGGTCGCAGCGATTGTAGCACTCGCCCATGGCAGTAGGAAGCGTGCTGCGATTCAGCGAGCCCTGATCGTAGGCGGCGCAACTTTTGAAGGGCTTGCGAAGGTGACTGTCTTCCAGTGGGGCTGAAATGATCACGAATGACAGTGTACGACTAAGTTGCAGGATTAATAGGTTATCAAGCGCCATACAATGGCCAAATGGCACGAAAACTGCCTTTGTAACTAACTGTAACATCAAAGGAATTCTGGCAATTCTCCACCCACCCCCTGAGTCGCTGCTCTCGAGCTGCGTGACCTTGTGCGTCAGCCTCTCCACCCTTCCCATCAGTGTATTGGTTTTGTGCTCGATTTTGACCGCCTCCAAAAAGATCTCGCCGAAAATGTCCTCGGCATGGCGAGAGAGCGAACTGAGTTGGCGGACCATGTTGGCCAGACTTCCGTTCGAGACGCACTTCAGCTCGTCAGTTTGCACGCTCGGGGGGAGTCGGTGGCGACTCACTTCCGTTGGCGACACGGCTCGCTTCGTCAGAGGCATACTGTACTGTCAGAGAGTCAGAGGTCACGCCAATGGATCGGAGGGTCTACACAAGCAGTTGGAGAGTTGAGTTGATCAGCCGTTGCTGGAAGACGATCGGAGGCACATGACAGAGTTAGCCACCTGCAAAGAATCCAGAAGTCTCACTGTCCGGAAGGATCAAGACCTAGATGGAGGCGCACAACTCCCAAATGCTGAGAGAAGGGAACGTCCAGTCATCACGACCACGATTGGAACGTGCACAACTTCTAAAGGCGCGCGCGCTGAAACCACTAGGCCGCGCTGGACACACTGGAGTTCGATTCAATTCAGCTTTGGGAACCGACACTGCGGCGGGGAATATCAGGGCCGGCGGCGCGAGCGCGCACGCGCTAAGCTGGCGTGCAAACACACGCACCAGCGAACAGCGCAACCGCCGGCGGCGGCCGCAACTTCGCTCACTCTTCTCTCTCTCGTTCACGCAGCGCAGAGAGGACAAGAAGGACGGGAACGCCGGCCGGCGCTGAGACAGCGCGCTAAACGAGTCAGCGCACTTCCTGCGAGCGAGCGCCACAAGTGCCTGCCTCTCGCAGCCGAGAAAGGGGCGCGCGCGCGACGCCGAGTTGCGCCGAGCATTCTTCTTTTTTCGGCGCCGCCCTCGTCAGCGGTGGCGCCTGCGCGCGCGCATGCGCAACCGACAAGCGCGTCGGCCCGAGACGTGTACTAAGACGGCTTTCTAACTGCTGAAGACGAGAGTTGTTTTCTCCGTCAACTCTTGACGATGATACGCCGGCCTCTGTCTACTATTTCCACTGATAACGGGACCATTAGCCATAGCCAGCAACTCAACATAGGGCTCCGTGGTGTAAATCACGGCAGCGTGTGCTGACAGACCTGCATTGCTTCCACTCAGAGAGAGAGAGAGAGGGGCGAATAGAAGAGGGGCCGCAGGCCAAAAACCACTCCAGGGGTAACGAGGGGTCTGGCCAGCCCGCACAGCACACACTTGTTTAGGCGACGGATCAATAGGGGGATTGGCGCGCGCCCCATTTCCAGGGACTATATGAGCTACTCGTACTGTGAAGGCCGCTGCTGTCAGGAACGAATGAAACACTAGAAGGGCTAAGACAAGACACCACAAGAGATGACCGCTAGGGCAGGCGTCTACGCGCTGTCCACTAAGACTGACATGTTCCGTTTCTTTCTGCCACTGCTACTGGTAGAGTGCGACCAATGTTCTCCTCTTTGCACATAATACCAATGGATGCTGTCTGAGTCTGGAAAGTGTGCTCCATCAGCAGAGGTCAGATAAGACAACAACGAACAAAGAAGAGTGCCAACATGCGCATCTGGTTGCACTGCGACGAGAAGCTACCAATGTTGGCAAATCGAACGTCAACGCATGTGAACCCAACGCAGCAACATTTCGAACGAAACGCAAAGTGAAGGTGAAGTTTTGGACGGCTTGCTTGTTTGCAACTGCAAACGGTTGCTCAAATGCTGATCTTGCACGAACTCAAATGCTGATCATACGAACGCCCATGGTGAGGGACAACTAAACAGACACTACTGATTAGGTAACAACACGCATGACGCATGTTGTTGAGCACAGCATATGCACATGCAGACAAAATCACCACTGCGACCACGTGCCGGTCCAGTGTGCGTGCACTGCACATCTTGGTCGAGTGGCTGTGCTCAGCCGCAACAGGTGAGAGCCATCGTACATTATGGCCAACAAAGCATCCTGCTGTATGGTGGCGCTACACTGCAAATCCGTTTCTTCGACTAAGTAATTAGGAAAGTTGACACGCACTGCCATACAATGGCCTGCTTGCACTGAAACGTTCCAGAAATGGGAGGTGCTGCAACTGCAAGCACAACTTGGTGTCGCAAACGGATGCCCCACGCCTCCACGGGTAGTGGCAACCAAGAGGCAAAGCGTACATGTGCCGTACTCTCCGGTGGCGATAGCGCGAAGACAAAGGATGATAGCATCGAATCATCTTAAATGATTCTGACAGTTCTTTCTCGCTCAAACAGTAGACAACACTGTGCGTGGAGCCCGCCGCCCTTCTCAACTCTTGCTCGATCCGTCATCACACCGTTTGCATCTTTTGCACAGTCTACTGGTTACTCTAAAGTATGTCTTGAAGCGAAGGCGTAAACGTTGGCAGTGGCACGGCCTAGGTGTGTGTGTGCCAGCCCAGGATTTTCATGAACAATATATCATACAAAATATACTACTGGATTTCACAACGGCTCTATATATTTTATGAAACTTCTGAGATCTCTCGCTTCCTCTTCTTCTAGCTTCAGGATATCCTAAATTGCTCTCATCAATGAGGCAGCACTCGCGTAGTAGCCGCCGCTACTTGTGCCACAGCCACCGTTCATACCCGATGAAAAATACTGTACTCAGCGCATTTTCAAATATCGATTATAAGTCGGTGTATTAAACTCGCGTTGCTAATGCTAAGCCCCTTAACGAGTTCGAGCGCGTCAATATTTGGAACCTACATATAGTGAACAGACCAGCTACCAGTTTGTCGTGGACGGCGGCCGAAACAAACGGTTTTAACACGGCTTCGGATATGCCACCAAAGAAGCGGAAGGTGCACTTGATTGTTTCTCTTCATTGAATTGGCCCAGATGACCGCCGTTCGCTATCTTCCAGGCGGCCGCCACTGCTGCTGACCACGAATCTAAATCGTCGAAGCTTCCCAAGTCTGCTAAGAAGGCGGAAGAATCCACTGAAGCTTCCGAAACATCTGAAAGCGGCGAAAAGACGGCCATCCGCAAGGACGAAGAGGCCAAAGCCACGGCCCCGATGCAGAAGTGCCTCCAGAAGCCTACGCTAAAACTCGTGTCGTGGAACGTCAATGGCATTCGAGCTTGGGTCAAGGTGCGACTCTTGGCTTGGCAACTGAAAGTCCGTTTCGAATGTTATCTAAGCAGTGTAGTAGTTCAGAAAGGCGCCCAGAAGTACCTCCTGACGGAGAAGCCTGACGTCATGGTGATACAGGAGATCAAGTGCGCCGAGAAGGACATTCCCAAAGAGGTGGAGAACATCCCCGGTTACTACACCTACTTCTGCTCCACCGACTCCAAGGAAGGTTACGCTGGCGTGGGGCTGTTCTCGAAAAAGAAGCCGCTGAAAGTCGACTTTGGAATGGGTATTTAGGCTCGGTCCGCTCGGACCTAATGGAGCTGCATACCACCATACTACTGGTGCTGTAATGTCAATGTCTCAGGCAACAAGGAGCACGATCAGGAGGGCCGCCTGGTCACGGCCGAGTATCCTACCTTCTACCTCGTTGGCGCCTGTGAGCAATTCGCTCTAATCAACAGAGTTATTGTGACAAATCCCGCAATCGGCCATCATAATAGTACAGATGTGCCAAATAGCGGCGAAGGCCTGAAGCGGCTGAAGTACCGCGAGAGGTGGAACGAGGACTTTCTGGAGTATCTGAAGGAGTTGGACAAGAAGAAGCCCGTCATTTACACTGGCGATCTGAACGTGGCGCACAACGAGATCGGTGCGTGAATGAATTTGAGGAACCCTCTACTAGAGCTCATCATATGACGTTTAGACCTGGCGAAACCCGACTCCAACCGAAACAAGACGGCCGGGTTCACGGACGAGGAGCGAAGAGACTTCGGCAGACTGCTCGACGCGGGCTTCACCGACACCTATAGGGCACTCTACCCTGACGTGAAAGACGTCTACTCCTACTTCAGCTATCGGTTCAATTGCCGAGCCAAGAACATCGGATGGTGAGCTGGTCGGAGATAAATACATACTAACATGTTGTGCGCAGTGCTTGTCGACCATGGTTCTATACATGTTGTGAACAGGGGCTGAACACCATGGGTCGTCAACACCACATGCTTTTGTGAGCAGTGCACAATTTCTATGGGTTTTGGACTATTAGAGAACCATCCACGGGCTAAACACTGTAGTCCCTAGGCACTACTGTTGGTTGATTGTCTTGTAGGCGATGAGATCAACTTCTGGCCCACCTCCCCCCCCCCCCCCCCTCTAGGAGACTGGACTACTTCGTGGTCAGCAATCGCCTCTGTGGGAACGTCTGCGACTCCCTCATCCAGCCGACGATTGAGGGCAGCGACCACGTCCCCATCCAGCTACTTCTCTCCTTCGACGACCAGTGACAGTATCTCTAAGCTAGACCAATGTAAGGCGAACCGAACCGCCACGACAACAGCACAACACACGTTCGACGATCTCTTTTTGGCACTCCTCCCCTCCAAAAGGGAGGAGTGCTATAGTGATGGTGCGGATTCTGTGTAAATTGGAACGCTCATAAGTCGGGCTAGAGTTGGCCGATCGGGGCGAATTTTTTCTTATTCGATAGGTCTCTGGATTGCGCAGTGTGCATCGAGGGTCTCGACTTTCGTGCGGGACCCGATTTTTGGCAAGTTGCCAAAAACACGATTTTTTGGCCTCTGACGAACTTTGGAGCGCTAGAATAGTGTTCTGGTAGAACGGAGCGAGACGAGCTTCGGGCCGAATATGTAAAAGACATTGGGCTATCCGATGGTAGAGACGCCGTCGGACTGGGTACGGGTCTGCCCGGGCTGGGTAGCAAAAACCGGGTTTTTCGACCCAAAAGTAAGGTTCGATCTCCCGCTCGGCATTTTTTTGTTCTACAATGTAATGGTTCTTTATTTTCTCGATTTGAAGAACTCGGATAGTCTCATCCCGAATCGTCGTCAGAATCCCGGTCGGATATCGTACGGGCCGGGAAATGTTACCCAAAGTTGGGTTCTGGGTCTTCGGTCAAAACTTTGGGCAAGCGTAACTTTCTTTAGGACGCTCAGATCGCGACGGGACAAAGACCGTTCGATAGCACCCGGCGAGCTCTACAACTTTGTAGTAGATCACTTTTTTCGGAGTGGCCGAATTGGCGGTGAAAAATTTCAAAAAATCGATTTTTGGGTCCAAATTCAAAAGTTCTGCCATTCCCATTTTTTGCTGTGCTGATTGATTTCGACGACATTCACAGGGTTTTTGAGGCTTAGCAATACTTTTACTGTGGCAAAGTTTCAACTTTGGACGACGCCAATTTTTGGCAAAATTTTAATTTTTGCAACAAATGTTCGGTATTTCGGTGCAGAGTGGGGTCAGTTGAGATATTTCGGTGTCAGTTGGACTTTCAGGTGATAGAGCATCAAAAGATACGTTGTTTTTGTTAAAAGCACTTTTTTCGTCCGACGCGTATTTTGGCGGGAAACTTGAATTCAAAATTTTGGCTGCCGGATTTGTCCAGGGAACCTACCGTGTAAGTACTCGATTCCGGCTTTTCGGGGACGCTGATCACGAATTTGACGTTGTCTTTTCGTTTTGAGATGTGTGGGACCATTTTTGAAGAATTTGCTTGCCACCATATGTGCCCTCAAGTGGAAAACCTGGTTGTGTTAGTTCAGCCGAAGTTAGGTGTGTTGTATGTCAAATGTGGGGTAGTGGAGGGTCACAATTCCGAATTTGCTATTAATTTTGCGATCAGAATGGCCACTAAGCTTCATTGGCATGTCTCGTTGATCAATGGCAGCACATGATTCAACTCCCAAAATTCTTCTGAAGAAGGGGAGGAGTGCCCCAAGGGGCTCTGCCCCCGTCTACTAATCTTGTCTTCTTGAACCTTCGTGTCCCTGTTGCGCCGCCAATTGTGAAACAGTACTTGCAGTGGGATTGAGCTCTTCTGGTACAATCACGTCACGTTCGTTGGTGGAAACATGAAGAGCGTCAGCTTTGCAGCTAATCACCGATTCAAACCACACTAGATGGCATTGGCTACCCATCGTGAAATTTCAATTGAACTGTTATCGGTCACCGTAGCTGATGGAAATTCAAATCGGCCCTGGAAGACACCCTAAACGTATCCAGCAAATATTTGAACTGTTACCGGCTACCGTAGCCGATTTAAATTCAAATCGGCTGTGGACTACATAATATATCCTTAGTGAATATTTGAACTGTTACCCAATCTGATTGAAATTCAAATCGGCGGTGAAACAACCTAGGTAAATGAATCCTTAGTGAACATTCAAACGGCTATCGGTTACCGTAGCTGATTGAAATTCAAATCAGCCAGCCCAGGCAAGACACCTAAACCTACACATACTAACTCAATATTTGAACTGCTATCGGTTACCGTAGCTGATTGAAATTCAAATCGGCCAGGCAAGACACCTAAACGTATACATACCTAACTCAATATTTGAACTGCTATCGGTTACCGTAGCTGTTGAAATTCAAATCAACGTGCAAAAACAAGGATTACGTGCAGGAGTCCCTGCATAGAAGCACTCCGACTGGTTGGGACTACAGTATACGAAGGCATTACACCTATTAGGCAAATCGAACTGCGCTAACAGAGATACCCCGACATATTGCGCTATTTGGTTTAATATGTGCTGTTACCGAGAGCATTTTTCACATTCCAGGCACCAGTCACATCACCGTGACACACTTTCACACAGCACCACTGTCACAAAAGCGCACACTCAAGCCTTCCTAAACGCTTCACCAAGCTGGCTCTCGCGCTGCAGCTGCGTGTGCATACTCATTGGAACTCTACAACTGCAATATCAACGTGCAGTGACAAGTGCCGCAGCGACCGACTGCAATAATAACAGACCAGACCCAGAAGTACGACTCAACGAGCGGCTACGCAACAAACCAAAACAGCAAAAGCAAGGTACGACAAAGGGACTTGTACGACGGCAATTTTATGCCAAAATCCGCCAGTTCACCATCTGTAGTTCGAAATGCACCCTCTACAAAACACGAGAACACGAGATCAAAGAACAACGAGCGCAAACACACTCAATCGACGCCGCCAGCCGCGTAACGAGACAGCACTCTTACCAACTTTCCAATCCTAACCCAAGCTCTCAATAGTTCCACTTGGTCTCTTGCGCAACAGCACCTTCACTGGCGCTCGCTCTGAGGAATCCTTGGGGGGGTGCGCCATCTGTGAACGAAGAGAACCCATACACACACTGGTTCTTCCAATCAACGACCCATTATTCATAGGAACGCAACCACTAGCTGAGGAGGAGGGGGGGGGGGGGGTTGGATAGAGGCGATTGCTCAAAGCTCCACAAATTGTCAAATACCTCTCAAATTTGAGTTAAATCCTCATTAGACGTCGCTGCAAAGCATCACTATTAGTCTGTGAATTTGCAACAGTCAGAGACCTACATTTTCGAAGGCATGGGGGAGGAGGGAGCAGCATCACCACCTTTCCCTCGAGAAGACCCCTGTACTCCTGCTGCTCTTCACGAGTGAGTCAGGCGGCCCGCACGCTGTAGTCCGCATCTGATGGCGCGCAGGGGCTCCTGCAAGAGCTCTCTGGGTATGGGCAAGAGGAGGTCAAGGCTGTCGCGGGCGACGTACCAAACAGTGGCAGTGTCGACGGCGCGCACCTTGCAGTCTCTGGCGCCCCACAGCTCGACAGAGGCCCTCCGCCACTCTGCGCTCTTCTCGTGGAAAGCCAGACAAGGGACGCCTTGCTTAGTTGGCATGATATTGTGTATTCTTCACTTGAAGTTGTACGCGCGTCACAGTGCCGTCAAACACGGTGTAGGCGCTTGGATGACGTGGAGGAACCACCTGGAAGAGTGAGGAACACTCGTAGAAGACAACTCTTGCAGGAATGCCTCCTTTCGAATTGGAATAGACGTGGTTGTTGGGGTGGCCGTCGAATCGAGACGTCTTAGGGGGGGGGGGGGGGGGGGGGGGGTTGGACTCTTGGATGGTGGGCGCTTATTCGAGGGAGGGGGGAGGAAGTTACCGTATCCCAACAAAACAGTAGTTCACCTCATATTCCCGTCGCTGTCTGAAGAGTCTTCTCAGGACGACGCTCTCCGCCGCTCCCTGCCAACGGCGGCTCTAGACTCAGCTACATAGGGCGAGCACGTTCGCCTCCAGGGCGTTATAGTCGGCCCGCAGGCAGCCGATATTCTTCTCCAGTGAGCGGGTGGCCAATCTCATAGCCTGAAAATTCGAATGAAATTTACCAAGAAGCTTGAGCTTGAGTGAAAAATTGAAATGGGCACGGAAAAAATTGCATTCTAATATGAAGTTCGGCATAAAACAAGATGTAGTGACTGGAGAAATATGATGGTAAGTACACGTGTATTAACGTGCGCGCAGAATTTTCAACCTATCGCGTGGCTTATTTTCAAACTTCGTTTAGAGGGGAAAACTCTTGGACGGTGGGGGCTTATTCGAGGGAGGGGGAAGGGGGAAGCTACCATATCACGCACCGGACGATTGCACAGGAAGTCTTGCCACCATCGCCGAGACGCGGCGGGCGGGGGATCTTGTTGCCCCGACCCTGAGAGGCCAACGGCAACGACGCTCCACTCTGGCACTGGAGGAGAAGGAGAAACACTTGCGCACATTCCCAAGGATCTTCCGCTTGGACATGCCGAAATGCGCAAAATAAACCTCAGCAAATTCGCTTCCACTGCTCTTTTCGGAAGGCCCTTCCGTCGGCGCCTTGTTAGCAAAGACCTAGTTTCACATTTGGAAAACTCAATCTGAACAAACCCCGCTGATCGCAATGTGAAGCTTCAACAGCGGGCAATCGAGCCGGCCGCGGCCCGTGCCCTCTCTAATACACAACGTACGGCACACTCGACACAAAGAAGGGGGCGCGCACAGCTACCTGGCTATCTATGCGGTAGATCTAGATACGGGCGCCACTAAACAGGCTTACGCAATCGAGCGTCCGCACCACGGGACGCGCACACAGCTGGATATCTATACGCTAGACACGCGCGCCACGAAACACGCTTACGCAATCGAGCGTCCGTGCCAGCAGAGCGTGGGAACGAGAGAACGCTGAACGGAAACAAAGGCGAAGCAATTACTGCAGCGACCTAACCCTATGGAGAATACTTGCGCACTACAGTAACGTATTACTACAAGGCACATGGGCGCGAAATCAGAGAGAGAGAGAACAGTGGACGAAAACACACAAAGCGATTGCACACCGTGTACAATAGGCAATTATACCACACACAGATTCACCGCAAATCCCGCCCGAACACGACTTTAGAGGACGCGATACGGAAATCTAATTTCCCGCACCAAGACATGCCGGCGCACAGCAGAACTGTACCGCGGTCATATAAACCTGGTCGTAAGAAGTAGTGGAAAAAAACTTTTTTGCGACAGCAGTTGTTGTTCAAACTTCCTTACCAGTGCCAACTTCGTCTGTCTGAAGCGCAGAACCAATGCCGACTTCGTCTACAGCGCAGATTACCCGAAATTAGATATTGCACCGAAGAATCCTCACGCTTAGGGTTTCGACAACACATGGTTAAGGTGCCCCAATTGTCGACGAAAAGTCGCAAATCCTGGTCCGCATCGCAAAACGAGTGCCGCATTCGGAATCAGCGCCCTCGAAAACACCGAAATCGATTCCAGCTCCGATTCTGTCAACAGAGGCGTACTTCAAATTTTGAACCCGGCCGGGGGTACGGTAGCCGGAAAAATATTTTTCAAAATCGGTTCCGTATCACTTTTCGACGGGGAATCACGTGGTGGACTCCATTTAGCCATTAAGAGTCCTATTCGAGCGTTACAACAACCCAAAGTCGAAAATTGCCGAAAATAACACAACAGAGGTGTACTTCGAATTTGAACGCGGCCGGAGGTACGGTAACCGGAAAACTATTTTTAAAAATCGGTTCCGTATCACTTTTCGACGGGGAATCACGTGGTGGACACCATTTAGCCATTAAGAGTCCCATTCTAGCGTTACAGCAGCCCAAAGTTGAAAAGTGCCGAAAATGGGTCAAAACCGCCATAATTTGTCCAGTCATAACTTAAAATTTAAACGGTCGATTCCGGCGATTTTGCTCTCAAATGAAAGCAAATCGATACGCGTTTCGCGCTGGAGGGTATCCGCCGCGATTCTACAACGGAATCTCACAACTCGATTTTTTACACCGAAATTTCAAAAAAAATTTTTTTTTGTTTGGCCATAACTTCCACGCGGGGCCACCTTGGAAGCTGAGGTTTCTTTTCCAAGGTAGATATTCTCGAGGACTATAACATATCCAAAAATCACCAAAATCGACCAAGTATTGCGACAGTTATGGAGCGGTAAACTTTTGCGTAGTTCAAAAAAACGCCGTTTTTTCAGTTTTTTGTATTTTTCTCAAAATTTTTCCACTACGCGAAAAAAATGAAGGTCCGAGCACACCTACTATCCCTCGAGAGCTATCGATTAAAAAAAACCGTTTCCAAATCGGATCAACCACGCGAAAGTTATCGTGGAGAAACGGATTATGAAATCGGACCCTCCACTATAGCACTCCGCCTTTTCAAGTCGGAGTGCTAAAAACAACCTAAACATATCGTCAACGACTATTGAAACTGACATCGGTTACCGCAGCGGATTATAATTGACCGTGCTGCCCTCACAGTTACAATCGAAAGGCGTTGCCAAGCAGTTGTCCAGATATGGCAAAAGTTTTGTCAGTTGTTTTGCTTCTGCCTCCCGTTACAACTACATACATGCATAATTCAGCATGATTCGTTTCTCGCAATCACTGCTTCATGGAGTATTCGGCCGCCGGCTTGGCAATCAGTCGTTCTTCTCTGACCCTTTGCACTTCCAAAGTGCGCTTACGCTTGTCTGCAGCCGCCTCCTCAGCCCTTTGGAGGCGCGTACTCCTGGCCTAAGTTAAAGCAAGAGTTGTGGCGTGCACATTACGTGCCTGTCTACATACTCTGCAGTACATACACGCACATGCAATCGTCTGCTGGCGGCGTGGATGTCGACGATGTCCTTCTTGATCTGCGTCAGCTTCTTGTAGTAGTGTTGCGTGTCGACCATCTGCAACCGAGCGTCGAATGAACGAATGAATTGAAGATTCTAAGCACGACGCGCACCGTCCTGTGAACCCTTTGAACAGTCTCGTTGTTGTCGAGTCTCTCGTTCTGACTCTCCAGCTTCTTGAGCAGCCTCGACTGATGCTGACTGCAATCAAGGACCCAAATACTCGATCAGCCTTTGTCTCATAACAATGAGACGAACTACCCCACCTCAGTTCCTCGAGCATTGATTCCATTTTGGCCACGCTGTCTTTCATGCCACTGGCCAGAGCTTCCCCTGAAGCTTCTTTGGGCGTCTGAGACGCCGAATCAGACACCTTTAGCTTTGAATCTGCTGATGCCGCCGTGACGTCCATAACTACCACCGATTCAGCTCGGCCGACGGACCTCGTTTCGCTTCAGTTTCTCAGCAGCACTGTTGAGTGCCAGATGTGTCTCGGATGGAATAGGTCCCTGAATATCGCGCTGGTGCTCGTTGTAGTTTTGCACAGTAATCCCCTGATCACAGCCCCATGACGAGGTCAGTGCGTAGTTTAGAACGCAGGCACCACAGTTTCGTCAGAAGGTCCGTTCTTTTCGTGTGCGATAGAGCATGAACAAGTGTCGCCATCTATGACCGTGGGTCGTCACCACCACCATCGCAAGGGTGGCGGCCACCACCCGCACCACGGACAGCAGCAGCAGCAACAGGCAGGCGGAAGCGCCGCCGCTCCCTCGTCTTCGAACTCGTCAGCGTCGCAGATGGGAAACGTCAACCAGCAGCAGCAACGACCCGCGCCCCAGAATGGGCCGGTGGCCAACACGCGCCACATCTTCTTCGCTAGGTGGGAGAAGAGTCGCGCTTGTTTGAGGTCTTTGAGCAACTCTTGCTTGAGCATGAGAAGGGACTTCGCCAGAGATTGTTGCTGGCACTCTTCCAAATCTACCATAACCCATCCCCGTATCCCCAACTCAGGCCCTTCTGGCCCGTGGCCATGATGAGCAGCGAAAGGGCAGGGCAGGAGGGCGAGCGCGTCTTCGACTGCTTCTCCCTGCCCCAGCACCCCATCCTGCCCGAGAGCCTCCATCCCAACCAGGGCGACCTCTTCTACGAGTGCACCCTCTTCCTGTACACGGTCCTGGCTCTCTTCCTACAGTACCTCAACCTGTACAAGACCATGTGGTGGCTACCCAACTCCCACACGCATCTGGCACTGGTGGATTAGTTTAGTTCTGTGATGATGACCACAAAGGGGCCATGGGATTTCTGTTGCAGAAGCTCCACATCATTGACCCCTATCTGCTGTCCTGTCTGGGCCTAATCATTGGGCGGAGGGTCACCTGGTGCTTCGTCCAGAAGGTGACCAATCAATCGACGCAGTGATTAGGAAATACCTGTGTAGGTATACGGGAAACCGTGTCTGTCTATACGCCCTTCAGCTAAGCCTGGTCAGCGACGCAGTGGCCGGGAACAGTGGGGAAGGAGGGGCGGAGGCTCCAGTGGTGGTTCCCGACTACGTGCGCTACCTGGAGTGGGCGCTCAAGGTGCCCATGGGCACGGCCGTCATGACCTCCTTCATGTTCAGCTTCGTGCGCGTCTTGGCCGCCTACCGAGTGCCCATGCTCGCCTACCTGGTCTACCCGTGGGTGTTTGACCACTTTCCAGCTCAAAGAGTGATGCGCTTCTATGCAGGGGTTCCTGCACGTCTCCCCCTTCAGACTCGTCGCTTATTGTGCAGGAGCCCCTGCATAGGGGCGCACTGCGGTCGATAGTGGTTTGACTACTATCGATCGCGATTGGCTCCTATGCAGGGGCTCCTGCACGTCTCCCCTTCAGACTCATCGTCTACTGCCTCTTGTTCCACGGCGAGCTACTGAATCGGCTCTACGCCTATGCGGCCAGTACGTTAGGCTATGGAGCGGGCTATTCTCCCTCCCAGGCCGCCAAAGGACGCCTACTGGACACCGAACGAATGGGCCACGCCTGTAGCATCTCGGCGACGCACATTCGAGAGGAGGTGGAGATTCTGTCGGCCGACCTGGCCCAGAGAATGAAACTGTGCCTCTTCTCGGCCTTCTGCAGCGCCTACTTCGCCGTCTTCGTCCCATGCGTCTTCGCGCCTGTGAGTGTTGTGTTTCATTGTGTTAGTAGATGGTTTGTTCTGGCTAATGAACTGTGGTTGAGATTTCGACGCTCAATTGGCGCCGTCGTCAGAATACCCTTCTCAACATTTGGCTAGGTTGAGAATTCTTATCTAAAGTGGTTATTTCCCAAAGTTGAAAAGGATATTCTGACGACGACACCAATTGAGCGTCGAAAGCTCAAGCAAAGATCATTGCGCAGAGCACACTTCCCACTAACGCAATGAATTCATCATCCTGCGCGCGCGGAAGGCTTCTCAAATCTGCTGTGCTCAAACCAATCGAGAATACCACTGATATTGGCCCATACTTTCAGGCCACCCTGTACATCGACTACTGGTGGAACGGCCAGCTGACAGCGGTCGTGTTTCTCACCTCCATGAGTCTCTACGTGGTCTACCTGATGCCTCTGCAGTACTGCGATTTGTTACATCGCTCGGCCTCACACCTGGGCGGCTGGCAGAAGATGGGCCTGGCTCAGTTGCCCAACCACGTGCCATATAGCAAGTGGGCCCACTGTATGATTGATAAACTGGCACTTAGAAGTCAAAAAGAGCGTCTTTCAGTTGGAACGAGACGACGCTGTGGAGCGAGGGCGGGGTGGTCAAGCACGGCAGGTCCTACTTCAGGGCCAAGGGACGCATAGTGGCCGCCGAGCCGGGCAACTCGGAGCACGGCAGATTCTTTGTGAGCGAGGATAAGTTCGTCATTTGAAATGCGGCAGTTCGCGTTTCAGATGCTACTGTAATCAGTGAGCGCGTCGGTAAAGTCAGCCTCCTTTGCCGACGCGTTCAGCCTCTACTACTACCCCATCTGAAGTCCTGTGATCTGTCAGGGTTTTCTTTTTAAAGTGACTGGTCGGGAACTCGAATAACTTCTGTACCGGTGCATCGATTTTAATGAAACTTGAACCAACTTAAGTTCCATATGTAGGAAAGCTCGTGTTAAATTTTTACGAAAATTGGCCACTCGTAGCGACTACGCCACCGCTTGAAAGAAGGTCTACTTTTCAATAGGAGCCGTTCTTCCTGGCCGAAGAAGATGACCTCCTGCTGCAGATCCACGTCCTCCAGCAGGAGGTCATCTTCTTCGGCCAGGAAGAACGGCTCCTATTGAAAAGTACACCTTCTTTCAAGCGGTGGCATAGTCGCTACGAGTGTCCAATTTCCGTAAAAATTTAACACGAGCTTTCCTACATATGGAACTTAAGTTGGTTCAAGTTTCATCAAAATCGATGCACCGGTACAGAAGTTATTCGAGTTCCCGACCAGTCACTTTAAAAAGAAAACCCTGTACTTTCTCCCTCTCTCCTCTCGCTTCAGCAAATGGCCGGTGACCCCCTGCGGCTGCTGAACAGCCTGTGCCTGTTCCAGGGCCTGCTAATACTCTGCCAGTTCCTCATACTCGTCCATAGCACAGAGTGGCAGCACATCGCTACTTTGGTACTACTACTGTTCGCCAACTACGCTCTGCTCTTCAAGCTGTTCAAGGTTGGGTTATTGT
>JASAMZ010001703.1:0-10324 GCA_030248115.1 Linhomoeus sp. GSCO2_2 | reverse complement strand
GGACGCCCTGTACGATCCTTCAAATAAGCTTGGAGCGCTCCAGGGAGGGTAGTCGGAGGCGCGACATGTGCGCCAGGTCCAGGGTGTGCCCGTAGTGGCTGACGCAGGCTTCCACCGTCACCGGGCCATTATTGGGCGCTTCGCGCGCAGTGATGCAAGCCGTGCAGTAGCGCTCCAGTTTGCAGGAGCCTATTACACGGATAGAGGGTGTTTGTTTAGTCGATACACATTTAGCACCGTTTCTCAATCCAGCACACCCCTAGTTCTCGATGTCTTTCTCCTGTCGACGTCGCGCTTGTTGGCGCTTCCAGTCCGGTTGCAGTTGAAGTAGTGGACCCTGCCGCCGCCCTTGTTGGCGGTCCGAAAACTGTTCTTCTTGAAGAACTGGATGGACAGGGCGCTCTCGATACCGTTCTTCCACACCTCGAAGGCTGGAAGGAAGTCTAATGTCAACACGTTGTTACCATCTAAACGATAAGTACAATTTCTGTTCAGAGTAAGCTGCAAGACCTTCCCACGTCTCGAACTGCCTCTGCACCACCACCATCTTGATGTCGTGGCAGTTGTCGAGGTGGCGCCGCAGATCCCGGATCGAGGCGGCTCGGAAGGAGCAGCCGCCCTCCAGACAAAGGACGGAGCTGTCCTTCCGCCGACGGGCGACCACCTGGGACAACTGCCCAGGGGACAACTTGTGCACATTGGTCTCGTGACGACGAAGGTGGTTGTTCTGACGGAAGGCGGCTCCGCAGCCTTCTACGCCGCAGGTGTACATCTCGTGGACGGTGGACGAGACGGTGGCACACGGACGACTTCAGCAATCCAATCCGGAGCCAGAGCCACACAGCCTCGCCTTCGACTACTTGAACTGATCTACCATACGAATACGACTATGAATTCCGAAACAACCCGTATTTGACTGCACTTGTTGCTACTCTAACTCGCTCATCAGTCTTCAGTGAAGTTGTCCCGCAGAGAATATGGGGTAGCCGCACATTGTTGTAAGTAGAGGACCAACCGTTTTGCAACGGACCAAGGTCTGAGCATGACGAAATTTGCCCATACTCCACGTCTTCATTGTGGAACAGGACTAAAATAGAGTACGTTATTCTAGTAGCAACAGATTATCTACTGTGGTTATTTGAATGCGTGGGCATACCGTAATCGTCGAACATTTCGTCTTCTACGCATCAACGAATTTGCAGTATAGCAACCTTTTTGAAAACACACAGTAAGTATCACAGCGATTCCTGATTTCGAATGCGTATTGTAGAACAGAAATACCTTTTGCATTTTCTATACGCTTTCAATTTTCGTTCCATTTGAAACCTTGTATGTTTTGAACACGCATGTATCCTATCGTGCAAAAATGAATTTTATGTGAGGGCTACTATACTTATAGCGTCGTTGCCAAGAACCTAACATTCCGTGATTCCAGTTTCATTCATGCTTGTTTGGCCATGCCAGCCGTTCAAGACAAACCGCGCAAGTTGAAGGTCTGTCAGACTATCACTAAACGATATGCACTTTCATTTAGAAGCCTAATAGATAGGCACCGAAGTTGTCCCGTCGTTCAGATTCTCTGCATTCACGGCTATAGACAGACGGGCGAAGTATTTCGCTCCAAATTCGGCTGCTGGAGAAAGCCTCTGAAGAACCTGGCGGAGTTTGGTGAGAGTTCTTTTCTGATGCGCTGCGCTCATTTCTCAGTCACAAATAGCGTTCTTTATTCAGACTATGTCACGGCAGTCCACAAGCCAGGCCCCCCTGAAGACAACCCCAATGCGGATCTGACCACTCACAGAGGCTGGTGGTTCTCCAGGGAAGGGAATCAATTCAAAGCCACCGACTACACTGATCTGGACACGGGCTTCAGAGAGTCTGTCAAGCTCATCTGGGATTACGTCGATGAGAACGTGGGTATTATAACGGTAGCATGCGGTAGAGAAAACGCACGTAATCTGGCGACGTTTCTTCACGTGGTATGTACTAGACAGGCGCTACAGTAGCTTTGAAGTTGCTGCATCCCGTGTGTCAGTTGCAGGGCCCCTACGATGGCATTCTGGGCTTCAGCCAAGGGGCCACGCTGGCCGCCCTGCTTCCAGCGATGCTCAACAGTGAAGGTTCGTCTATTGTACTGATGCTACGCTATCTATCACAGAGGGTAGTCACTTCACCGATCCGGTTTCAGAGCACGCCGGCGAGAAGCGCAACTTCGATTTCGCCATCCTGATCGCCGGATTCGCCAGTCGCTCCTCCAAGCACGACTTTCTGAAAGACGCCTCTCCCCTGCCTATTCCCAGTCTGCACGTGTTCGGCGAGAGTGACGAGCGTGTCACACCCTGTACGCAATGTGATATGTACTTGCAGAGCTCGCAGGGTCTATTCACTCCGCAGTTTCTTGTTGTTCAGCCATGAGCGAAGAGCTAACGAAGACGTTTGAGAACCCGGTGGTTGTCAGGCACCCAGGGGGCCACATGATACCCACCATCTCCAGCTTTAGGAGCACCGTGGAAGACTTCCTCAAGAGATTCCTACTGTGATCTGCTCTGAGAACTTCTGTTGTGTAGCGCGCTGTAGCTTGTGTCTCGGAGTCCGACCAACACTGTGTTATTGCCTGGCAAGACGTCTCTGGATTATCGTTGCCTGACACAAGAGGCCGCATACGATCACCAATTAATATACTTCGTCATCGGAGGTTGTCGTCGGAGAGCTAGTTGTCCGATCTGTTCAAGAACATGTAGTGGCCGTTTATACTGGCGGCCACCGACGACAGGCCCATCTCCTTGGCCAGTACGTAGGCGTCGGCCAGGAGTAGCCCGGTCCGTTATACCCCAAGTTGTGCCGTCCATTCGTCGCCTCCAGAAGAATCCCAACGCGGTCGCTCTCGTCCTCGCTGGAACGTACACACACCTCTGTAGACAGTTGGCGCGGAAACGGTGAGAGTTCAAGTGACGCAGTTACACGTTGACTGACACGACGTCCATGAGGAAGCGGCAGACGATGGCCAGGCTGCCCCCAACGCGATACGGCGTCATGGGCAGTCGGATGACGCCGTCGTCGTCGACCGTCTCCGGCTTCGGGTTGTGCAGCAGCGACGCCATGGTAGTCCCCGAGTCCCACAACCAATCGACTGACTTGCGGAACACTTCAGACGCGTCGCCGTCGACGAAGCGGAAGCGCAGCTTCTTTTCTATGCGGAAAGGAACTCTCCAATCGAACAATGGCGCTGATGGTCGACCTGGACTTATTTGGCGTATTCTAGTACCTGGTTCCGGTTGAGCTACGGGCGGAGCGCCCAGACTGCGACTCAGGGTCTCGACCTTCGCCAGAGAGTCCAACCCGAAGAAGCGCAGCTCTGTGTCCACGCAGTTGTGGTCCTTCTCGTCTGCGAACAACCAAAATCGACGATTCTTTCCTGGTCAAGCCAGTCAAAGTGTTCGCGGTTGGGATGGGAAGAATGATGGGCATATGTAGCCCATAATTGCCACAATCACGCATAGCTGTAAGGGTTGGGAGTGCCTGACGAGCCTCCCCAGCCTGGGCGTCGAACTTTAGAGGCGCAACACCCTATACGGTCTACAGAATTCTTACGCCATGCAACAAACACCTCTCAAAGTTTAGGCTAGGTAAGTTAGGCTTGAGTTACAGCTACTTTAAGTCTACTCATAATGCTCATTCAATTCAAACCTATTTCGACCGGTTCGCCTCTCAGGTAGGCCATGACGTATGTGAAGCAGTCCGGGTTCCTGTCCAGAGTCAGCTTGATAACTTCCTTGCCATCCGCCGTCTCAACTTTGTCCACTGGCCAGCGACCGCTCAGCCAGGCCTCGAAGTAGCTGCTCTTGACCAACGTCGACTTCTTGGTCTGGAACGCCACTCCACCAACCGTCAAGTGGACGTCGTCGTCGTCCCGTCGCCCCTATAGAGATGATAGCGCGAGTGAAGAAAGGGGGAGAGAACAGGGTGGCCAAAAAAAAACTTAAACTAGTTTCAGTTTCAGTGTCAGTTACAATCAGTTGAACTGAAACTGAAACTGAATCAAAACTGGCACGGACTCCATAACTGAAAGTGAAACTGAAACTGAAACCCACCGACTAGTTTCAATCATTTGACTGTCAAATTTCACCAAATTACGGCAGATATTTATAGAAGTCTTGCCAAAATTTTCAACTTGTGTAGACGTTTTGTTCATATTTAATTCCAAATATGTACCTGCAAAGATGCTATTTCGAGTATAAAAATCGATTCTTTACCCGCTAAATATCATCCCCATTGGATGATCTTGAGCAATTTGTTGTGACTTTCCGAACTTTCAATAACTGAACTTTAGTGTCAGTTACTGAAACGGAAACCCGAGAGATGGCATAACTGATACTGAAACTGCAACTGAAATTCAGCCAGCACCATAATTTTAACTGAAACTGAAATTGAAACTAAAATGGGTTTCTATTGGCCACCCTGGGAGAGAGAGGGAGAGGGCGCCCTAACCGGTTCCACGTCGCCAACTTCGTCCGTTCCCTGGGGCTCTCTCGGCCTCTCGGCAGCGCTTTCCGCCATTCTGATACGGCGTCGTTGAGTTCAACCTACGGGTAACCTGCCGGGAACGCCAGCCGGGCAAAATCGTTGCGAAATCGCGACTGTTCGCGAGAAGAGTCGGGCCGAGTTGTTGACTCGCTCGCGCTCCAAAGCGCATGCAAATGGGGTGGAGCGGATCCTGCCTGCCACACGAATAACACACACACGAATAAATAGAGAGCATAGTGTACTTGAGTTGAGCTGTGCTGGTTTGCTCTTCGCAAGTGTGATTCATCGCCCGATTTGACTGTTGCATGTGAGTCAACAACTGGGTCCGTTTGATGCCACTGCCAGAGACTAGTAGAGAGGGTTTCACAACCCTACTGGACTATATAGGCGATAAGGCAGGCTGTTTGTTGTAGTCAACGATATCTTATGAGTATGGCTGGAGGAACCGTTGAGACGTCGAGAGATCAGAAGTCAAATGACGAAACTGGCGGCAGTCACGGGTGGAGTCACTCATCACAGATAAACGGGTGTTTGCCACAGAAGAAAGGACACTCGCACAGAAGATTGATCACTCTCACAGAACAATGGTCACTTCCGCAGAGAAATGGTCACTTTCACAGAAAATCGGTCACTTCAGCAGAAAATCGGTCACTTTTACAGAAAAAGGGTCAGTTTCACAGAAAACCAAGAATATCTCGAGGGGGGGCCGGGGGGGGGGGGCCTTGTGCGTGCGTGCCTGCGCCCGTGCGTGTGTGCGTGGGTGCGCGCGTGCGTGCATATGTAGGTGCATACGTGCATGTGTGCGTCGTACGTCCATAATGTATGTAAGGTATTGTTCTCGGATGCCTATCTTGGTTAGCAAGCGTGAAAAGACGACCTAAGGATCTCGCTCGGCCTACTGACATTCTACCGTAACGGCAGCCCCTCCACAGGGTGGCTCCTCCAAGCCGCGCAATCTCTGGTCGGCGGGGCACAGCCGGCCTGAGCAGGAGGTGAATTCGATGGAGGAGTGTTCATTCCACTAACAGTTTGCACTAAAACTCGGTCGGCGTCGCGCCTGGCGGGTCTCAGCTGAGGCTTAGCGCGACCACCAACTTCAGGGCGCGCTCCGCGCGCCCTGAAGTCGGTCACCGGTCGCGTTAAGCCTAAGCTTCGACCCGCCAGACTGCGACGCCGACTGACTCTTGTGCACTGTGGGCGCAGGGCGAGCCTAAGCAAAGCCTGAACTGGAAGGAATATACACTGTGTCAAGAAATATCATGGGAATATACGGACAGCCTTCGCCTGAGGCATTAGGCGATTGCCGTCTTGATGGCAATCGCCTGTGACTGACAGATACACTGGATCTAGTTTAAGCTGAAGTTGACACTTTCTGTTCAGAGCCAAATCGACACATTATTCTGAGTGAATGGGACAATCGTTATCCATCCCTGTTACTCTTCCATCGTACAGTCACTCCCTCGTAGTTACAGTATGTATCCTTCTACGCCAGTAACCGATTATCTGTGAAAATGCCCATTCTTCTGTGAATGTGACCAATTTTCTGTGATAGTACCCATTCTTCTGTGGAAGTGACCAGTTTACTGTGATAGTGCCCATTCTTCTGTGAATGTGACCATTTCTCTGTGATAGTATCCATTCTTCTGTGAGGAGTGCCCGTTTATCTGTGGCCAATCATTTTCCCCGGCAGTCACAGCCACATCGCTGAACAGGTATGGTCGCTCCTGTTACCATGTAGCAGCAACGCTGCAGTACAGATAACTCTACAGGGTAGACCGTACGACGTCGGTGTCCACTTGACGGTGGGCGGAAGGGTGTTCCAAGCCAAGAAGTCGACCTTGGTCAAGAGCAGCTACTTCGCGGCGTGGCTGAGCGGTCACTGGCCATTTGACAGTGTAGAGACGGAGGAAGGTCAGGAAGAAATCAGACTCACTCTGGACAAGAACCCGGATTGCTTCGCATACGTCGTGGCTTACCTGAGTGGCCAAGCAGTTGAAATAGGTTTGAGTTGAATTCGCACGCTTCCTTCCAACCCCCAATAATTCGACTGGTTGGTCTTGGAAAGATCAGACGAATCTGCTTGTTCGCAGACGAGAAGGACCACAACAAGCGCGCGAGCGTGGACACAGAGCTGCGCTTCTTCGGGTTGGACTCTCTGGCGAAGGTCGAGACACTGAGTCGCAGTCTGGGCAAACCACCCGCCGCCCAGCCCAGACCAGGTAGCAAAACAGGCCGATTGAATTCAGATGAACAACTACATCAACGCCACTGCGTAAGGCGAAAGTTCGTTTCCGCATAGAAAAGAAGCTGCGCTTCCACTTTGTCGACGCCGACGGCAACGCGTCTGAAGTGTTCTCCAAGGAAGTCGGCTGGCTCAAGGACTCGGGGTCTACTGCCATGGCGTCGCTGCTGCACAGCCCGCAGCCCGAGACAGTAGACGACGACGGCGTCATCAGACTTCCCATGACGCCGTATCGTGAAGGCAACCTGGCCGTCGTCTGCCGCTTCTTTGTCGATGTTGCGTCAGTTGACCAACTTAGACGTTTAGGGCGTGACGACTAGTGTATGCGAACTTCGTCATCATTTGTGTGCTTACGTTCCAGTGAAGACAAGAACGCCGGAATTGGAATTCTACTGGCGGCGACAATAGGACGCCAAAGGGGTTGGATTGGGAGCTACGGAGGCGATCAAAGCCGCTCTCTGCTGGGTGACGCTTACCTGTTGGCTAAGGAGATGGGCCTGTCGTCTGTGGCCTACAGTATGAACAACTACTTCGAATACCGAATGACTCAGGGCAATCAGGACCCCATCGATAATTTCAGATGATAAAGAGCTATGTATTCTCCACTTCGTGTTCTCCCCGTCGGATGTACCCCATGTGCGATGTTCTTTGTCTGTCGCGAGCTGCCCTACACAACACATGCAGTCAATTGCCATGGCGACATTATAATCAACAGCGGCCTCTCTCACCCTATCGGTTGCCGCAGCCCATTTCCATGAAACGTCAGTGACGGGCAGTTAGATTCGGTGGGTCTATAGGCAGGCGGGATGTAGGCGCCCCTTTCGCACTACTCCCTGTGTTTTGGCAAACAGGAATGCGCACTCTTCTCACTGCGCAAGCGTGATTCAGCCATGGGTCTTGCCGCTCAACGCATGTCAATGTACAGATAAGCAGTATACAACATCATCTTTGGAAGAATGGCAGAAAGCTCTGGTGAGCCGCCGAGAAAGCGCCAAGCGAATGACGGAGCAGACGAGGGACACGATGAGACCGCGAAGCAGGTCTTCGTTTGCTTTCTATTGCCGGTCCGCACTTCAATATTCATCTTTAGTGTGCATCCCAATCAACAATCAATCTATTGTTCGCACAGGCGGCGTTGGACGACGTCGACGTCTACTTGAACGTGGGCGGCAAGGAGTTCCAGACCAAGAAGTCAACGTTGATCAAGAGCAGCTATTTCGAAGGATGGCTGAGCGGCCACTGGCCTCTGGAAAAGTTGACGACGGCAGAAGGCAAAGAAGTGGTCCGATTTACTCTGGACAGAAACCCGGACTACTTCTCTTACGTGCTAGACTATCTGAGAGGCTACCCTGTTGAAATAGGTTTGAGTGCTATTCTTACAGGATTTTGCAACATCTTGATAGGCTTTGGTTTACCATTGCTTAGAAGAGACACAAAGCGACAAACGCTGGTGCGTTGATGCCGAATTTCGCTTCTTCGGACTGGACTCCTTGGCGAAGGTCGAGACATTGAGTCGCAGCCTGCACGCGCCTCTGCCCGCTCAGCCTGAGACAGGTACGCAACAGGACGACGACGACGACGACGACGACGACGACGACGACGACGACGACGACGACGACGACGACGACGACGACGACGACGACGACGACGACGACGACGACGACGACGACGACGACGAAGACGACGACGACGATGACGACGACGACGACGACGACGACGACGACGACGACGACGACGACGACGACGACGACGACAACGACGACGACGACGACGACGACGACGACGACGACGACGACGACGACGACGACGACGACGACGACGACGACGACGACGACGACGACGACGACGACGACGACGACGACGACGACGACGACGACGACGACGACGACGACGACGACGACGACGACGACGACGACGACGACGACGACGACGACGACGACGACGACGACGACGACGACGACGACGACGACGACGACGACGACGACGACGACGACGACGACGACGACGACGACGACGACGACGACGACGACGACGACGACGACGACGACGACGACGACGACGACGACGACGACGACGACGACGACGACGACGACGACGACGACGACGACGACGACGACGACTTTGGATGCTGTTTAGATTAGGTTATTACCCAAATTGAGAAGTGATTGGGTAGGCCTGAAGAAGCTGGCTGGTAAGCCAGAGAAACGTTGCCAATAAAGTCCTGCTAGCGCTGGGGATCCATCACATTCAACCACTGTTCAGAAGAGATGCTGCGATTTCGCTTCGTCGACAACAACGGGAACTTGTCTGAAGTGTTCCCCAAGGATGTCAACTGGCTAAAAGGTGGCGACAGTACTATAGCGTCGCTACTGCACAGCCCAAAGCCGGAGACGGTCGACGACGACGGAGTCATCCAATTGCCCATGACTCCGCATCTGGAGGGCAGCCTTGCCATCGTCTGTCGCTTCTTCATGGACGTCGTGTGAGTCAAATAGTGCAACGGCGAGAGTGTCAGAGCTCCGAGTGTATTCTATCGCGTGGGAGATGTTTGCTATTTGAACATGAGAGTCGCATTAGATGCTGTTGTGTCAAGCAACGTTGTCTAGTCGACAACGGTCGACAGTCGACAGGCGCCTAAAAGGTACGTCAAAATGTGTAGGGGAAAAGTAAACGGGAAGGCATAATCATACCGTGGCCGTCACTCGAGATTCGATCTGTAGACACCGTAAGATCGACAAATTATATGCATGCGTTGCAGTGAAAGCCACAGCGAGCACATCGGCATCCTTCTGGCGGCGACGAAAAGGCGCCACGGCTGGTTGGGCGGCACCGAAAGTCGCCAGCTGCTGACGGACGCCTACGTGCTGGCCAAGGAGATGGGCTTCACCTCCCAAGCCAACCAGATGGCCGAATACTACTCTGAGAGAATGAAACAGCTCTGTCCGGACGCCGACGACTATTTCACCTGAACCAGCAGCAATCGACCCGCTTTGCACAAACTGAACCATACCGAAAGCACCTGTGAAAGCTATGAACAAACGGCGTACCACCCTAGATAGTACTAGCCGTTCCTTCCTGTTGCAGAAGAATTTGTGTGATCTGAATAGCACGGAATGTAGTCGTCAATGGCCGTAATGTCCTGTTGCATAATCTGTCCTGTTGAAGGTTTGTCCGTTGCAAGGTCTGTCCTGTTGTGAGCCAACGGCGCTGATCGCCTCGCGCGCGGGCCGCAACGTCCGTCCTGTTCATTGTCAAGGTCTGACCTGTTGCAAGGCCTGTCCTGTTGCAAGGTCTGTCCTGTTGCAAGGTCTCTCCTGTTGCAAGATCTATCCTGTTGCAAGGCCTGTCGTGTTGCAAGGTTTGTCCTGTTGCAAGGTCTCTCCTGTTGCAAGATCTGTCGTGTTGCAAGGTCTGTCCTGTTGCCTGTTACAAAATCTGTCCTGTTGCAAGATCTGTCCTGTGGTAAGATCTGTCCTGTTGCAAGATTTGTCCTGTTGCAAAATCTGTCCTGTTGCTGAAGGTCTGTCCTGTTGCAACCCAACGGTGCTGTCCTGTTGC
>JASAMZ010001702.1:0-52549 GCA_030248115.1 Linhomoeus sp. GSCO2_2 | reverse complement strand
TAGATAGAGTATACTGAATAGGCGAACAATACCACATTTCTAGTCAAGAAACAGAGTGAAAATACACTAACGAGGTACATATCACGGAAAACACGGAGAAATAAGGAGGATTCGGAAGCGCAAGCGAAATATGCACCGACACACACAGCCGAAGGAGCCAGCTTCCGGACCCCCTCGCGTGCCTTCAAATACGCCAAAGGATACATACAGGCACCGAGCTAATGGAACTAGTCAATTTTTACTGCTGATGCACCTAGCGTTATCAACCGGGGCCGCTGAGCCTTGGTGGGTTCGTTCCAAAGGGGCGGCCGCGTACCCAGCCTCGCGCATACTTAGACTTTGCAGACTGGTCGCACCGTATTCGCCCCACAATAGCGCAAATTTTCACCTAATACCCGTAGCGCCCCTAATCACAACAGGAAATAGCAGAGACGTCACTATCACCCACAGAATGCTGCCGGGAATCGATAGCGAATAGCTCCATACTCGGCCGTTGGATCTTGTGCCGGTGACGGGCCATATAGCGAAGCGAAATTGTGAAAAAGTTGCGAAAACATTCCACAATTGCAGAGTAACGGTCGCTGTTTCAGAAATAATCGTAAGTTGTCGAAAAACGCGACAAAATGGCGCCGGCGAATAGCACAGTCGAACAGCAAACTGCGATTACGGTGGCGCGAAGCAAACGGTGAACTGCGATTACGGTAGACCAAACTGAGGGCGCACTTCAAAGACGAGAGATTCAAACAGTAGAAGTAAAACGGCGGGAAGAAACTACGCAAATATACGCGCACCAATGCGATCGAAGTCCTTTCTAGCGCTGCAATCAAATTTTGTCATAATGCAGGGATTTTGATTGGCAAACTAGAAAATTAGAATTAAGCTTGTCCCCACAGAAGCCATGTAAAACCATAGTTCTAACTAGTTTTTTCGAGATTTTATCACAAAATCGTCAATTTTTTGTGCAAATTCTGCCTAATCTGATTAATTGAGACACGAAAACGTTGTAGCCAATGGCGGAGTAAACATTGCTGTCAGCGAAGATAAATTTCACTACATCGAAATTGAAATTGTCCGTCTTGTCGTACACAGACAGTTTTCGATCTAATTGACCACCCAGAAGCAAGTCTAGAGAGACACAAGCTTGATCACCCCCTAAACTATGACGAAGAGGGAGACGCTAGCTGGGTAAATTGCGGTTGCACAGGCGCGAAAATCAGCATTAGTGGTGGATAGACACAGCAAATCGTCGATGTAACGATAGACCGAGCCTAACTTGTTGATCTTACCGCGATTCCTGTTATCCATAGTGTAATGGAGTTCGAGCATACTGAGCGTCGTGTCAGCGATAGTGGGACTAGCGGATCCACCCAGACTGATCCCTTTGATTTGTCTGAAGTGCAGTCCCCTTAAAGCGAACAAAGGAGTGGGAGATGTTCGCAGCTCCCGGATCCGTGCTCATCACAGTCTCTGGAGCAGATTATCTCGAGCAGGAGTGGATATACAGATTTGCGATCTTCTACATTTTTACTCCGCTTATGGTCCTGCTTCGTGGAAAGAAGTCCGTTTTCCCTTGCAATGTACACAGCGTGCTCGGCATATGTGAATTGGGTCCAGGATCCGTGCTCATCACAGTCTCTGGAGCAGATTATCTCGAGCAGGAGTGGATATCCAGAGTTGCGATGTTATACATTTTTACTCCCCTTATGGTCCTGCTTAAGGGATAAGAGTCCGTTTTCCACTGCAGTGTACACAGCGTGCTCGGCGTATGTGAGTTGGGTCCCGGATCCGTGCTCATCACAGTCTCTGGAGCAGATTATCTCGAGCAGGAGTGGATATCCAGATTTGCGATCTTATACATTTTTACTCCGCTTGTGGTCCTGCTTCGTGGAAAGAAGTCCGTTTTCCCTTGCAATGTACACAGCGTGCTCGGCGTATGTGAGTTGGGTCCCGGATCCGTGCTCATCACAGTCTCTGGAGCAGATTATCTCGAGCAGGAGTGGATATACAGATTTGCGATCTTCTACATTTTTACTCCGCTTATGGTCCTGCTTCGTGGAAAGAAGTCCGTTTTCCCTTGCAATGTACACAGCGTGCTCGGCATATGTGAATTGGGTCCAGGATCCGTGCTCATCACAGTCTCTGGAGCAGATTATCTCGAGCAGGAGTGGATATCCAGAGTTGCGATGTTATACATTTTTACTCCCCTTATGGTCCTGCTTAAGGGATAAGAGTCCGTTTTCCACTGCAGTGTACACAGCGTGCTCGGCGTATGTGAGTTGGGTCCCGGATCCGTGCTCATCACAGTCTCTGGAGCAGATTATCTCGAGCAGGAGTGGATATCCAGATTTGCGATCTTATACATTTTTACTCCGCTTGTGGTCCTGCTTCGTGGAAAGAAGTCCGTTTTCCCTTGCAATGTACACAGCGTGCTCGGCGTATGTGGTGGGGACTTAGCCAAATTTTTGGCCAAAATTTCTTTCCCCTGTAACTTCTGAACGGCTTGACCGAATCCCGCGAAATTTTAATACAAAAATATAGTCATGAGGGCTATCCAACGCCACCACCCCCGGTTCTCTAGATGCTACCGTTCCCGAGTAATAAGCCGAGAAGTGGACGACATGAACAAGATAGTGTAAAAATTCGGAGGTTTTCAAGCTATATCTCCAGAACGACGTGACCGATCGAGCTGATTTTTTTACACGTTTTATAACTTAGGACGAGACAACTTGTGTTAAAGTTTCAGCTCAATCGGTCAAGTATTGCCTAATGACCCCTGAGGAAGTGACTCTCTGGAGGGCGCACCTGCGGGGACCAAAGGAAAATGATGAGGGCACTGGCGTGCCCTCATCGATATGGTTCTGATGTGTTTTGAATTTGTTAACAATTTGTCAGTATACTGAAACTCCCCTTCGCAGACGACACTTTTGCCCCCAGGGCACGCGTGGTAGGTCGGAGGGCGTCGGCGTGGTCACCGTTGAATTCTACGCGTCAAGGCGGTTCTGCCGATGCCAAATTTAATAAATTTAACTGACTAATTGACTAAATAACTAAAGGTTTCATCTCTACCGCGTATGCCTGTAGACGAACACGTTGACATCGTGGTCCGTAGACGAGGATGGGTCACTGGTATATGTCACTTTTAGAGGTCACTGGCAGCTTGGACGTATTGATTGTGGTTGGGCTTATAAGAGACACTTGCACAAAACGAGTAGGACAATCTTGGGGGACGTGGTATGCAGCGGCCCCTGAACGAGCAGGGGAACACTCTGAGGCACGCATAAAACGAGTAGGACAAATTTGGGGCACGTATGCAGGGACTCCTGAACGGGGGGTGGGGGGGGGCGCTTAGATGCTGCACTGTACGCGCACAACCATGAGTGGCGAAACAATAGAAGGCGACGCGACGCGACGAGATGCTCATGGACGTTAGAGCGTGACGTGAAGAAGAAGGAGAAGGAGAAGACCGAGAAGAATTCACCCCCCGCCGTTGGGACAAGAAACGCGCCGCGATCCTTTTTGCGCCTGTAACTTTCGCTACACTTAACCGATTTTCACCAAATTTGGAATTTAATCTAGGTATTTATGATAAAGTCCTTTAGTGTACCAAGTTTCAACCAATTCCGTTCAGTACAGCCCGAGAAATAAATATCGTGACGATTGGAAAAGGCGCGCGTGGCCTGGATGGAACATATTATGGTCTGGCGCTGCCGCGCCAGCCATGATACGCCTACTACTGAAACCGTAGACTCACACTCTAGTCTTTACTGTCACCAACTCTTCCAAGAGAGCGTAGTTTGATACCTACGTAGGTACTTACATATGTCGCCTGGGGGAGACGGGGGTCGACTGAATCGATGAGCCTGGATACGTATGCATTGTACGGAGACTACCGGTCATCAAACGGCGCCGTGAATAGGTGTAGCCCATAGACGCCGGAGGTGTCAAATCGGCCCCATCCGTTAGTAACACCAAGTTGACTGAGTGATTTTGATGTCGCAATCGTTCAGAGCAAAGTGACTCGAAAGGCGATTTAAATTGATGCTCGACTTGTTTTGTCTGTGAAATTGATGCCTCGATGTTCTCGATGTGTTCATGTGTGTTCATGCTTCCCCGCCCACAAAACTTCCATCTCCCTCGAAACTTTCCCATGAACCACAACGTGTTTAGCATTGCCAAAAAACGAAGATGCCAAATACAACATCAAACGCTGTGAATTCTACTTCAGAAAGTCACTAATCTCAGTATCTCAGCACTCCAGAAAGTCACAAATCTCAGTTTCTACCATCTGCGCTCATTTTGGAATGGGCTCAGTTCACCACAGCGTTTGTTATTCAATCTACTGCTACAAGCAGGATACAAAGGAAGATGCGTCTTCTCAACTGTACTCTCTACATTCTTTCCAGTGCAGCGACATCCACGCAGCGGCAATAACCACTGCGGTGCAATGATCATGGCTCCTTTCGTCTAAAAACGAGCGACACCGTCGGAACACCATGCTGCATAAGAGTGATTTCGTGCCCACCCAACAAGGAAAGTGGCACGCGATAGCCGCAAAGGCCGCAAATGTGTTGGCGCAATAGGGGGTGGGGGCGGAGGGCGGTGAAGCACCAACAGAGGCTGTGGGACACCAACATTGTGTCAACCACCATGCCCAGTGCGGGCTTCGATGGGATTGGTGTTGGACTGAGTCAGGCACCTTCTTTCCTGTCAACATGCCTGTTGAACCGGCGATGCACCAAGACAGTGACCTCCGGCGTCTGTGGGGTAGGTACTGTAGAATAAAGGTTGGCGCTAGGGCGCGCCCCTGCAAGCAGGGGAATTAGCCATTGAAAGTACCAACCCATTGGTTCGGCTCATCCAGAGCGAAACTGTTCCATCAAATACGCCACAGACGAACGCTTTTCTTTCAATATTTGGAGGCATCATGGCGGAGGGAGGCGCTGGCGGTCGAGGGCCCCCGGACGGACGTCCCCCCGTAGTGGGCGGCGGGCAACACAGAAGGGGGCGCACGTACGGAGTCTTCGGGGTCTTTATACCGCCTCGGCAGCAGCAACAGCAGGAGGCGGTGGTGGAGGAGCACGACGGCGGCCACGAAGCGGCCGAGGCCGAGGCGGAGCGCGCGAAGCACAAGGACAGGAGCGCAAGGAGGCGGAGGAGGGGAAAGAAGCGGCCGGCGCCGACGACGGCGACCACCACAAGGACAAGGGCAACGGCGGTCCGCCACCGCCGCCGGTGAGAAACCGTGTAGCTGTCGGTTGCGTCAACTTGTCAAGCTGAACTACATACCTACAACAGTTGAACATTGTTCTGTATGAGAACCGTGTGACACCATGTGAAAATAGAAAATCTTGTCACAATTCTGCTGTAACTCTAGGGGCACGGTGACGCTCCTAACTGGAAATTCCAGGAGCGTTTGACAAATTCTAGGAGCAAACGCTCCCACTATCGCGCAAAAAATTACCCCTGCCACTGACAATCTTGTTAGGGCGAGGGCGGCGGCCGGCGGCGACGGCAGCACTTCGAATAAGGCCGGCAACACGAAAGGGGGCGGCGGCTGCAGCACTTCGAATAAGGCCGGCAACTTACGAAAGGGGGCGGCGGCGGCAGCACTTCGAATAAGGCCGGCAACACAAAAGGGGGCGGCGGCGGCAGCACTTCGAATAAGGCCGGCAACATGAAAGGGGGCGGTAATGTTATGTAGAATATCGTGGTGCCAACGAAAATTTTATATAGTGCTTGTTTAATGCCGAGTTTGTTATTTTTTGTTGCTAGCCCACAATTTTTTTCCGGTTTTGTGGCTCTAGCTCGAAAACGACCCTGCTGCGCAAACCTGATTTGTTCATAATAATGTAATCCTAATGAGAGTGCATAGTGCCCAACAAAAAAATTGTAGAAAAAGTCGTAATATTGTGGAGAAATAGGCAACCAAAGTGCTATTTTGGATGAATTCTGAACTTTGAAGCTCAATTGCTCGAGAATTACACCTCGGACAGCGATGCGGATAACAGCATTCGACTCAGCGCTGAAAGCTACATCGGGTTTGTTCGTTTGAGCGTACGTATTTGGCGAACATATATTTTTTCGACATCTTGCCTCCAAAAATAGCGAAAAAAACAATTATTCGCCAAACACGCTCAAACGAACAAACCCGATGTAGTTTTTAGCGCTGAGTCGAATTCCGTTATCCGCATCGCTGTCCGAGGTGTAATTCTCGAGCAATTGAGCTTCAAAGTTCAGAATTCCTCCAAAATAGCACTTTGGTTGCCTATTTCTCCACAAAATTACGACTTTTTGTACAATTTTTTTGGTTG
The DNA here is from genome assembly GCA_030248115.1 of Linhomoeus sp. GSCO2_2. NCBI lineage: Eukaryota > Metazoa > Nematoda > Chromadorea > Monhysterida > Linhomoeidae > Linhomoeus > Linhomoeus sp. GSCO2_2. The sequence continues at coordinate 46,238 of JASAMZ010001702.1, read as the reverse complement.
GGCTGGGCACTATGCACTGTCATTAGGAGTACATTATTATGAACAAATCAGGTTTGCGCAGCAGGGTCGTTTTCGAGCTAGGGCCACAAAACCGGAAAAAAAATTGTGCGCGAGCAACAAAAATAACAGTTTCGGCATGAAACAAGCACTATACATATGAAAGTTTGGTTGGCACCACGATATTCTACATAACATTCTACCCCAGACAGGTAGGTTTTGGACTTTTGACGAAACAGCCTTTTCTGGGACAAAGCTCCAAAGATCAAAAGCTTCATTTGCCTGTAAAATTCGCGTCGATGCGTATTTTGCAGAAAAAATTTGAAAATCGTGTTTTTGGACCAATTGACATCGGTGAAAATTTCAGCGAAATCCGTGACATTGACCCCAAAAAAGTTGGGGACCTAATGTTCGGTTCTCTCAGGATCAGATCTCTATCTTAAGGTGTACGTACGTACCGTGCCTCGCAACTACCGTAATCAGTTGTCACTGCTGCCACTGCAGGCTGCATGTCCATGTCGCGGACCGGCGTGGCGAAGCAGGACAATTGACCACCGCCGATTGGCCGCCGCCGATTGACCGCCGGGACAACTGACCGCTGGGACAATTGACCGCAAGGGACAATTGACCGCCGCGAAAAAAATTGCCATTTGCTGCTTGCCAGTTGTGCGTGCATGGTTGAAGGTTGTTGTGTCAACTGCGGGGCGCCAGATGGGTATTTCATCGCCACGCGCGCATTCAAATGCGGTTGCATGTCAGAGTAATTAATCTGTTATCTTATCACTCACGCATACAGTGATCGGCTGAAGTTTAAGCCAAGCTGGATGGAGCGCGTGATGACGCTGCTGCTTCGATCTCCCAGCTCTGATCGCATGTCTTGAAGCTCTGACAGCGTCAGTTGCTCAGTTGTCATTTGCTGGTGGTTTCAGTAGTCACAATTTGTAAAGAAGGCGCGTGTGCAGTACGGCGCGCATCCTCAGTGAAAGAGGGCATGAGAAGTTCGCTCACGACGGCTTCATCTACTTCATGGTCATTGGCTTTTCCACCAAGGCTGTAAAATACAGGAAAGCCATAAATACAGGATCGAAAGTTGCAAAACAAAATGGCGGAAATTGAATTATTTCTCAAGAAATACGGATCGGAGAGCAATTCTTTTTGGCTCAGGCGAGTCAGCGGCCTGAGTTCCACCCAGCTAGCGCGCCGCAGACGTAAATTCCGAGATTCTCGGGCAAAATTTGCCCATTTTTCCGAAAATCCGAACGCCAGTTTGGGCGATTTTCTGGATTGCTGCAGCAATTTCATCGCATTTGGCGGTATTTCTCGGACTGTTGACGCCGAAAATGGCCCCTCTGCAGTTCTCCAGCTGCAACGTCAACGGTCTGATCTCCAAACTGGACTTGATCCGAGCCCACGTCGTCACGAACGCGGTGGACGTCCTGCTACTCCAGGAGACGAAGCTGGACGCTTCCATCAGCGACGCAGAGCTAAGTTTTGATGGATTTCGTCTCTTTCGCCTAGACAGAAGTAGAAACGGCGGTGGTGTTGCTGTTCTCTGTCGAGAATCGCTGCTACCACAGAGATTGGAGTTGGACTCGAATTCGGAACTCATCGGAGTTGTCTTGCGCCTTCAGCGTCAGAGGTGCCTGGCAGTGTCCTGCTACAAACCCCCAAGGGAGAATTCAGCGGACTTTGCCTCAAACCTGTCAGACTTTCTGGGCGCTGTGGGAACAGGCCTAGCCGAACGGTCCATCGTTTGCGGGGATTTTAACCTAGACCCAAACCTGCCAGAATACGCTCCACTCAGTGCAATCTCAGTGGCCTTCGATCTGGAACAACAGGTCAGAGAACCGACTCATCTGAGGCGAACCATAGACCTATGCTTTACGGGAAGTCGACTGCGTGTGGTGGGTGTCTGCAACCTCTCTGCGCCGATTGAGAAGCAGCACGCGGTTGTCAACATCTCCATAGCTGCTGAAAAGCCAATTCCAACCCCGCCAATGCCTACAGAGGCTAGGCCAGTTTACTCAAAAGCGAACTGGCAGCTGGTCAGGCGTGCTCTTGCTGAGAGCGGCTTACTGGAGGCAGCTGTTTCGGCTACCACAGTAGAGGAGGCCTGGCTCCTCTGGTCCTCTCGAGTATTGGCCACCATCCAGAGAGTAGTACCCCACAAAAGGCCCCAACTCCAACGCAAGAAACGACCCAAATGGCTAAGTATGGCTATCTCGCGTCTCTTGAAGGAGAAGCAAGCTGCCTGGAAGGCTTGGAAGGCCAGGCCTGACGACGCCTCCTTGTACGCCACCTACAGTCGCCTCAGGAGGAGATGCAAGAAGGAGATTGTGGTGGCGAAGAAGAGAATGGTGGGCAACGCCTTCGACAACTGCACCACCATTCAGCAGTTTTGGCGCACATACCGGCTACTGAGCAATCACAAACCGGGATCTCAAGCCATTTATCTAAACGACCTGCAGTCTGTGGAAGGCGTAGTTGATCCGCAGCCTAGTCAACACGGGCACGAAGGGGAGACTTTGGGGACGGCTGAAAGGCAGTGCCGACTGGCCGTCCCAACCTCCTCAATCTCCCCAACAAACGCGCCCAACCCAATCTCTCCAATCAACCTGACAAGCTCAACCACTCCACCCTCCCCACCCGTTACACTACGGGGAGGACAGCTGTTGATAGGTGAGACGGCCAAAAGGCAGTGTCGAATGGCCGTCCACAACAAAACAGCGGCAGGACGAAGTAAGATAGCTGACCAAATAGCCAATCACTTCCAGTCGACTTGGAACACGGTCGAGGTAGAGGGGCCTACCTTGGTCCCAAGTCGAATGCCTGCAGTCTGTGAACCAGCTTGGGTGGAGGACTGAAGACGCAGAAGTCAACAGGTAGTGACGGCATTCCAGCCGTCTTCCTGAAGCAGGTGGCAGACGTCGTGGCCCCCTCCCTCTGCCACCTGTTCAACCGTAGTTTGTCTGAGGGGACAGTGCCGAGTGGTTGGCGAGATGCCATCATCAGTCCAGTGCCAAAGGTGTCGAACCCAACCAGCCCTGGGGACTTCCGGCCAATCTCCTTGCTGCCAATCGTCTCCAAGGTGATGGAGAGGAGAGTCTACTCTCTCCTCCTTCCGCTGGTCGAAGCCCGGCTACCCGACTTCCAGTTTGGATTTAGGCGCGGTAGGGGTACGGTCGACTGCTTGGCCTATGTGACCCACAATATCGGTACTCTGGTGGACAGATATCAAAAGGTGGCCTGTGTGTTCTTTGACGTTAAGAAGGCTTTCGACAAGGTGGTTCACTCCGAGCTTTTGAATGTGCTGGCGTCAGAATTTGAGGTTCCCCACTGTCTGTTGGTGTGGTTGCGGGCGTATCTTTCAGAACGAACGTACCGGGTCAGTGCCAACGGCGAATTCTCAGAGAGGAAGGAGGCGCGCTCTGGCGTGCCACAAGGAAGTGTGCTAGGTCCACTCCTGTTTCTGTGTTACTACTACTCCGCGATAGACGCATACTACCCGAGGTAGAGATAAACTAGTCATTCTTTCCTTCTCAATTGCCTGACCGTTCTTGGTTTACTGGTCCGCCCCATTCGCCTGGCGATTGGATTACGGTACTATGGTACTGTGTCGGTCTGGTCCAGAAGAAACTTTGAACTTGAACTTGAACTCAATCGTAATGGGGACATCAAGTTCTGGCGTTGCGAGAGGAAAGCGGACGGCTGCAAGGGGCGCGTGCACACTGATGTCAACAACGTATTCCTTCGCAGCGTTACCTGCCACCAACCGGTATCCCGACAATGTAGCGACGGACAATGTAGCGAGCGACATTGTAGCGACGACATTGCAGCAACGCGACAATGTAGCGACGCGACAATGTAGCGATGCGACAAAGTAGCGATAGCTTAATTTTCGCAAATTTCAGCACTTCTGAAGCGCGCTCGTTACAACTTAGTGCTTGTATCGACCTCGCAGGCAGTTCCAGGTCTTCTGGCTACAGTAATGCATTAATTTTGGTAACTGATTTATAATCTGCCCCTCAGAAAGTCAAACTGTTTGAAGAGTTGACAATGAATTCATGGTTCAAGTGCAGTTTAGGGGGATTTTCAGATAACATTAACATGGCCTAGGCTTATGCTTAGGCTCCTGCTTAGGCTTATGCTTGGGCTCATGCTTTGGCTTATATGCTTAGGCTCATGCTTAGGCCTAGGTTTAGGATCAGCCTTAGCATTCAATCAGAACGAGCCGGACTACAAGCCTAAGCTTGAGCCTAAGCATAAGCCTAAGCATGAGTCTAAGCATGAACCTAAGTATGCAAGCAATTAAGTAACTAACAAGTAATGCAAGTAATTAAGTAACAATTAAGTAAGTAACAATTAACTAAGTATCTAAGCATGAACCAAATTCATATCGTTGGGAATCAATTTAGAAGTTGCAAATTACTTAGTTCTAATCTTTGTCAAAACAGAATTGCGACTAATCTTTTGAGATATTTCGGATTTAGTTCTAATTTTGCTAAGCGCAGAATTGTATTCTGACACCTTTCCACCTATTTTCCATGTCAAAAGCTAGCTTGACCAGCTTCTGATAAACCATGCAGTTTGTTCTAACATAATCCTGTGGTGGGCCCTTGGAAGTGCTGAACTTTGCGAAAACGAGCAGTCGCTACTTTGTCGCATCGCTACATTGTCGCGTCGCTATAATGTCGCGTCGCTACAATGTCGTCGCTACAATGTCGCTCGCTACATTGTCCGTCGCTACATTGTCGCGGAACCGCCACAACCACGACAGTCACGCGGCCGACGTCGAGGCCGCGGCCATCAGGTGGTAGCATGGATTGAAACATCAAACCATTGGCGTGAAAACACGGGGTCGTGTGTGCAACTCTAACATTGTCTAGAAGAGGCGGAAGTACCGGGAGGCTGACGCCCGCATCCGCCAGATCGTGGCCGACTACGCCAACAGGCCCTTCACCGCCTACCTGCGCGGCATCTCGCACAACTTCGAGATGAACGCCTGAATCGAGCGTCTTCTTTGCAATGACTGCTTACCCTTTACAACTCTAGTGCATCCCTGTTGCTGCTTTGCCATTATGGCGGATGATAATATTGTTCTGTCACGATGACAGTTATTTGTGTGAGAGACAAGCAAACGTTGATACGTCGTGCGCGCACAACTGGCAAGCTGCAATTAGGCAATTTTTTTGGCGGCGGTCAATTGTCCCTTGCGGTCAATTGCCCCTTGCGGTCAATCGGCGGCGGTCAGTCGGCGGCGGTCAATCGGCGGCGGTCAATTGTCGCGGACCGGCATGGACATCCAACTCCTCCATCAAGGAAGGGCGCGCGCTTCATGCGCTTCTGCGACCCTGGTCACCTTCGTCGACGCCCCGGGATTTCTACCCGGTTGGTGCTTGTGCACTGTTGGTGCGTTTTTTCGCCGCGCCTCAGCGCGGCGAGGTGTATATGTCACGGGGAGAACCCGAGTTCAGGGAGAACCCGAGTACTCGGGTTCTCCCTGGTTATTTAGTGAGAACCCGAGTACTCGGGTTCTCACTGATGCAGTTGGTGAGAACCCGAGTAGAGAGGCGGCGGGCGGCAGGGCGCGCTCGACCGAGGGCGCCCGCGCAGTACAATGAAACCTACCAAGTTACATAGTGGACAAATAATCGCCGCTTTCAATCTGCTATAGCCGCTTCTAATTTGGGAAAGCATTTGCAACATAATTTGAGGAAGTCCGCTTGACATTAGGATTATGTGTCTTTGACAGCTGTATATTCCTTTGAATTCAGGCTATGCTTAGGCTCGCCCTGCGCCCACAGTGCACAAGAGTCAGTCGGCGTCGCAGTCTGGCGGGTCGAAGCTTAGGCTTAACGCGACCGGTGACCGACTTCGGGGCGCGCAGAGCGCGCCCTGAAGTTGGTGGTCGCGCTAAGCCTCAGTTTTCGACCCGCCAGGCGCGACGTCGACCGAGTTTTAGTGCAAACGTTAAGTGGTATGAACACTCCTCCATCTAATTCACCTCCTGCTCAGGGCGGCTGTGCCTCGCCGACCAGAGATTGCGCGGTTTTGAGGAGCCGCCTCTTACAGTTTCATCGGCCTCACGCCCTCGGTCATACGCAGCTTGTCGGCCACTCTACTCGGGTTCTCACTAACTCCATCAGTGAGAACCCGAGTACTCGGGTTCTCACTAAATAACCAGGGAGAACCCGAGTACTCGGGTTCTCCCTGAACTCGAGTAGTCACTATATACGGACGACAATGTCTGTCTGTCTGTCTGTCTGTGTGTCTGTCCGTCCGTCCGTGGCACCGAAGTAAAATATGTGACATATGTGGTCAAGTAGAGTCGAGGTCGCTGAGTACGGATCCGGTGTCCGTTTGTGTTGCTAATTTCGCATTTTCGAGATATTCGCAATTAAAATTGGAAAATGTCGAAAATCGACTTTTTCGTCTAATGCGCTAGCCGCGAAATTTCTTCAGAAATGGAAGGAGCATGGACCGCGGATAATTTGTAACACAAAAGAAAATTTTTTGCAAATGTGGAATTTAATAGAAATGCGCGATTATTTGCCAAAATTGCATAAATTGGCTAAAATACAACATCGATTATTGACGAATGTGAATGCAGAAATGGAAAGGTCGTATGCCAATAAGGGTTTGTGACATAGTTTTGCAGTTTTTAAAAATATTGCACTTTCGAGATATTTTCAATCAAAATATGGAAATGTCGAAAATCGACTTTTTCACCTGATTATATAGCGGCGAAATTTCTTCAGAAATGGAAGGAGCATGGACTGCGGATAATTTGTAATGCAAGAGAAATTTTTTGCAAATATGGAATTTAATAGAAATACGTGATCATTTTTCAAAATTCCATAAATCAACTAAAATAGACCGTCGTTTTTGACAAATTTGAACGCGGAAATGGTAAGGTCGTATGCCAATAAGAATTTGTGACATAGGTCTACATTTTTAATAAATTCCAATTTCGAGGTATTTAGAACTAAAATTTTAAATAAATGTCAATCGAGATTTTCGTCTGATGGCCAGAACAGCTGTTTATTGATGATAATGATGAATGTGCACTCGGAAACAGAAATGCGTACGTTGAACACAGGAATTCGCTCGCACCAAACTTTTGGCGAGTTTTTTTTGTTGGATGGAAACATCAGATAAACGGCGTCGTATCATGCCGATAACATATAGCGAACGCGGCGATATCACTGAGCTTCAGATCAGCTGTACAGACAACCGTGTCGTGGGGATAGCTGCACTTGGCATTTACGTACACATTCTCAAGACACCTTCTCCAGATGCGGCTAACGATGCGTACAAAGTTCACTATACTGTTCACCAACATTTGACAGACACAAAGTATAGGTTGAACTTTTTACACACACAGCTTGTTTGCGGTGCCAAAAGCGTGCGATATGTTCCAGGCACCACCCAGGAGCGCGACGGCATCATTTGTCGGCCGCAGCGCTGAATCGAACGTAGAATGATAGGGAGAGCGAAGACAACCATGCACTGCGCCGTGATTCCAACCGAAGTTCGAAGAATAGCCGCCAAAAGTGGTAGCCTAGGGGGGTTCGAACCCCCGTCTCCTTCCTGTCACGCCATCAGAGGTGCGCTTCGAGTCTTCTTTCTGCTCGTTTCGGACGCAGTTGTATTTGTAACTGAAATTTACAGGAAAAGTCACAAATGTGAACTGGAAGGATTTTCCAACAGATTCAAAATGAACTACTGATTTAAATTAAATGGATTCTATGTATGCTTCTTAGCGCTATGTACAGACCTTGCGATTCTGACGAGATCTACTGATGTAAATGGGATGCATTCGAGCGAACTTGTCGGCAACGCATGCAGATTTAGGTGTGGAAAATCCAGCGTGCGATGTCACTGCCCGAAGCGCTCACTGCGGTTGCCAATAAGCCGAAGCACATCATACTGTAACTACTACTCGAGATACAACGTAGCACAGAACGAAGCATGCAACACATTGACAGACCCAGAGATGGAACTCTCACTCCTAGCCGAGCTACCTAAAGCGCATCATACGGCATCCTTGTCAGACTATCGAGGTGCCAATTCATTCAGATGTATTTAAATTTGTATGTAGAGCTATCGTTGCGAGTCATGGGGTATGGAAACGAGCTATGCTGCATAATGTCGTAAGATAGTGAAGCAGTAAGAACTGTACTAGACGTTTTCTTAGTCACAAGAAAGCAAAGCAGCCCGTGACATCGCACGCTGGATTTTCCACACCTAAATCTGCATGCGTTGCCGACAAGTTCGCTCGAATGCATCCCATTTACATCAGTAGATCTCGTCAGAATCGCAAGGTCTGTACATAGCGCTAAGAAGCATACATAGAATCCATTTAATTTAAATCAGTAGTTCATTTTGAATCTGTTGGAAAATCCTTCCAGTTCACATTTGTGACTTTTCCTGTAAATTCATATACTTTTCATATTTTTAAAATCTTTCAGAGGCCTGCCACGTTGAGAAGACTGGCACATTAAGTGTCTGACTGGCACATTAAGCGAAGCACAAGCTAGCAGGCCGCTCTTTGGACGTTGCCGGAATGACAACTATAGAATGCCAAGATTTCTAACGATGCAGCAGCGCCAACGGTCCCTAAAGAGACGCTGTTTTCACTTTTGTACAGCCGGTGCTACAGTGCGGTATGTACAACGACGAGTGTCATCGCTTTCTCAAAACTGTAACATTATAACTCATTGGTATTTGTATTCTAGTGTTTCACTACGACGCCAAGCTCGGCCAAAAGTGCTTTGCAAAAGGTGCAAAAATGTCACAACACAACTAAGCAACACAGCTAGAGCATAGCGACAACAAACCAAATCTCAACAGCTTCTCATGCCAGTAGTACATGTCGAACCGCAAAAGAGGTGTACTAGACCAGCAAGAAGTCTAGCAGCAGCAGGTGAATAATGTAGCACGAGAGGAAGCAAAAGCGATGTAGCCCGAGAGGAAGCAAAAGCGAAGTATGTGCCAATTGGAAAACCGGCAGGACCGTGTATGTACTAGCTTCTCGCACGCACAGCACACATGTGGCGCGTGACACCGTACGTAATCCAAGCAAGCAAGCAAATCTACAAGTGTCGGGTCGGGAGTTTGGTCCCAGATCTGTGCTCATCACAGTCTCTGGAGCAGATTATCTCGAGCAGGAGTGGATATCCAGAGTTGCGATGTTATACATTTTTACTCCCCCTATGGTCCTGCTTAGGGGATAGAAGTCCGTTTTCCCTTGCAATGTACACAGCGTGCTCGGCGTATGTGAGTTGGGTCCCGGATCCGTGCTCATCACAGTCTCTGGAGCAGATTATCTCGCGCAGGAGTGGATATCCAGAGTTGCGATGTTATACATTTTTACTCCGCTTATGGTCCTGCTTAAGGGATAAGAGTCCGTTTTCCCTTGCAATGTACACAGCGTGCTCGGCGTATGTGAGTTGGGTCCCGGATCCGTGCTCATCACAGTCTCTGGAGCAGATTATCTCGAGCAGGAGTGGATATCCAGAGTTGCGATGTTATACATGTTTACTCCCCCTATGGTCCTGCTTAGGGGATAGAAGTCCGTTTTCCCTTGCAATGTACACAGCGTGCTTGGCGTATGTGAGTTGGGTCCCGGATCCGTGCTCATGACAGTTTCTAGAGCAGATTATCTCGAGCAGGAGTGGATATCCAGAGTTGCGATGTTATACATTTTTACTCCCATTATGGTCCTGCTTAAGGGATAAGAGTCCGTTTTCCACTGCAGTGTACACAGCGTGCTCGGCGTATGTGAGTTGGGTCCCGGATCCGTGCTCAGCACAGTCTCTGGAGCGGATTATCTCGAGCAGGAGTGGATATCCAGATTTGCGATCTTATACATTTTTACTCCGCTTATGGTCCTGCTTGGTGGAAAGAAGTCCGTTTTCCCTTGCAATGTACACAGCGTGCTTGGCGTATGTGAGTTGGGTACCGGATCCGTGCTCATGACAGTTTCTAGAGCAGATTATCTCGAGCAGGAGTGGATATCCAGAGTTGCGATGTTATACATTTTTACTCCCATTATGGTCCTGCTTAAGGGATAAGAGTCCGTTTTCCACTGCAGTGTACACAGCGTGCTCGGCGTATGTGAGTTGGGTCCCGGATCCGTGCTCAGCACAGTCTCTGGAGCGGATTATCTCGAGCAGGAGTGGATATCCAGATTTGCGATCTTATACATTTTTACTCCGCTTATGGTCCTGCTTGGTGGAAAGAAGTCCGTTTTCCCTTGCAATGTACACAGCGTGCTCGGCGTATGTGAGTTGGGTCCCGGATCCGTGCTCATCACAGTCTCTGGAGCAGATTATCTCGAGCAGGAGTGGATATCCAGATTTGCGATCTTATACATTTTTACTCCGCTTATGGTCCTGCTTAGTGGATAGAAGTCCGTTTTCCCTTGCAATGTACACAGCGTGCTTGGCGTATGTGAGTTGGGTCCCGGATCCGTGCTCATGACAGTTTCTAGAGCAGATTATCTCGAGCAGGAGTGGATATCCAGAGTTGCGATGTTATACATTTTTACTCCCATTATGGTCCTGCTTAAGGGATAAGAGTCCGTTTTCCACTGCAGTGTACACAGCGTGCTCGGCGTATGTGAGTTGGGTCCCGGATCCGTGCTCAGCACAGTCTCTGGAGCGGATTATCTCGAGCAGGAGTGGATATCCAGATTTGCGATCTTATACATTTTTACTCCGCTTATGGTCCTGCTTGGTGGAAAGAAGTCCGTTTTCCCTTGCAATGTACACAGCGTGCTCGGCGTATGTGGTGGGGACGCACTAAACGGCACTTATCTCTTGAAGAAGTCGCTGTCCGGCGAGATTTCCGTCGATGGGCTGGCTTGGAAGCCGCTGTTGGTTGCCACAAGGTTCAAACAAACAACTTTACTGGCCTAACGGGCCAAACACAACAGCAAGGGGCGGAGCGGATGAAAGGGAGACTTCAATTTATGACGGTCGCGTACTCGACTGACGCACGGCACAAAGACATCGCCAGACGGATCCAGAATCAGGTGGTATCAGGTGATTCGCGATACAGTAGACAGTTCACAGAAGACTGTGTCGATGGCAATCGTCGTAAGAGTCTTCTGGAAGGAGCAGGGATCGTCGAAGTCGTCTGGCGGCCGTTTGAACTTGAATGGAGTAGGGAGACGAAACGCCACGAAGAGCAAGAAGGGATCACGAGGGAGGGAAGTACCGTAGTCGTCGTGCTGCTGACTGAAGTAAAGAGAAGACACCGAACGAAAGGAAGCAGTACGACTCATTATTCCTCAAACAGCCCAAACTCGAACGAAACATGAATAAACATGGGAGGACGAAAGAAACATGGAAGGATGCAGACCCGGTTGCAGAAGTAGATCCGGCAACTCCGCAACACTCTGCTTTGTGCCAGTATTTCTCCGGTGCCTTCAGTACTCATCAGTTCTAGTAGGTATAGGGGTGGTGGTACTCTGCTTTGTGCCAGTATTTCTCCAGTGCCTTCAGTACTCAGTTCTAGTAGGTATATAGGGGTGGTGGTACTCTGCTTTGTGCCAGTATTTCTCCGGTGCCTTCAGTACTCAGTTCTAGTAGGTATAGGGGTGGTGGTACTCTGCTATGTGCCAGTATTTCTCCAGTGCCTTCAGTACTCAGTTCTAGTAGGTATATAGGGGTGGTGGTACTCTGCTTTGTGCCAGTATTTCTCCGGTGCCTTCAGTACTCAGTTCTAGTAGGTATAGGGGTGGTGGTACTCTTGGTGGCAGGGTTCTAGCCCGTCTAGCCCTGCACCAACCAGCGCTACCCTGTGAAGACGTCAGACACGCACTAAACGGCACTTATCTCTTGAAGAAGTCGCTGTCCGGCGAGATTTCCGTCGATGGGCTGGCTTGGAAGCCGCTGTTGGTTGCCACAAGGTTCAAACAAACAACTTTACTGGCCTAACGGGCCAAACACAACAGCAAGGGGCGGAGCGGATGAAAGGGAGACTTCAATTTATGACGGTCGCGTACTCGACTGACGCACGGCACAAAGACATCGCCAGACGGATCCAGAATCAGGTGGTATCAGGTGATTCGCGATACAGTAGACAGTTCACAGAAGACTGTGTCGATGGCAATCGTCGTAAGAGTCTTCTGGAAGGAGCAGGGATCGTCGAAGTCGTCTGGCGGCCGTTTGAACTTGAATGGAGTAGGGAGACGAAACGCCACGAAGAGCAAGAAGGGATCACGAGGGAGGGAAGTACCGTAGTCGTCGTGCTGCTGACTGAAGTAAAGAGAAGACACCGAACGAAAGGAAGCAGTACGACTCATTATTCCTCAAACAGCCCAAACTCGAACGAAACATGAATAAACATGGGAGGACGAAAGAAACATGGAAGGATGCAGACCCGGTTGCAGAAGTAGATCCGGCAACTCCGCAACACTCTGCTTTGTGCCAGTATTTCTCCGGTGCCTTCAGTACTCATCAGTTCTAGTAGGTATAGGGGTGGTGGTACTCTGCTTTGTGCCAGTATTTCTCCGGTGCCTTCAGTACTCAGTTCTAGTAGGTATAGGGGTGGTGGTACTCTGCTTTGTGCCAGTATTTCTCCGGTGCCTTCAGTACTCAGTTCTAGTAGGTATAGGGGTGGTGGTACTCTGCTTTGTGCCAGTATTTCTCCGGTGCCTTCAGTACATAGAACGTGCCTTCAGTAGCGGCATTCCCATTGTCTGTGTTGACTTCGGATTAGTTCAAAGGACGTCGTCGATTACAAGAGCTGCCTCATTTCACGTGCCGCCGACCGCGGAACACAAAGTTGCTCTTAGCGCTCGAGTGGTAGTGTGGAGTTCATCGGAGCGCATCTACATAAATGGCCGCCTAGCCAGCACGATTGACGGACATTGAACGAACGCCGGCCCCTCCAGCAGTTCAACAATATCGTGCCAACCCTCGGCCAATTGTCGACCCGTTTTGGAGAAGCCGTCAAAGGTGGAACTGCCTGAGGCAGCGCTTCCTGTCCTTCGGAGCGCCTTCCGACGCCGCCGCCGTCGCTGCCGTCGTCGTCCCATCTCGAGGCTCGTCGCCGCGACAAGAGCAATTCAATCACAGTGGCAGTGTGATTCAGTAGCAAAAATTTTGCTGTCACCATTTGGAAGCGGAGCAGTTGACAGACGCACAATAAGAGGTAATTCAATCAAGTGGCAGAGTGATCCTGTAGCAAAAATTTCGCTATCACCATTTGGAAGTGGAGCAGTTGGCAGACCCACAATAAGAGTTAATTGATTATGCCAAAGGTTCAGTGAAGACATTGATCACAGTGGTAGTGTGATTCTGTCGCAAAAATTTCGCAGTCACCATTTGGAAGCGGAGCAGTTGACAGACCCACAATAAGAGTTAATTCAATCACAGTGGCAGAGTGATCCTGTAGCAAAAATTTCGCTATCACCATTTGGAAGTGGAGCAGTTGGCAGACCCACAATAAGAGTTAATTGATTATGCCAAAGGTTCAGTGAAGAAACCATTGATCACAGTGGTAGTATGATTCTGTTGCAAACATTTTGCAGTCACCATTTGGAAGCAGAGCAGTTGACAAACCCACAATAACAGTTAATTCAATCACAGTGGCAGTGTGATTCAGTTGTTAAAACTTTGCTATCACCATTTGGAAGCGGAGCAGTTGACAGACCCACAATAAAAGTTAATTTATTATGCCAAAGGTTCAGTGAAGATTGATGGTAGTTTATTGATGATTCACAGTGGTAGTGTGATTCTGTTGCAAAAATTTTGCACTTGGTTCATAGTACACATTCTCAAGATGCTTTCTCCAGATGCGGCTAATGATGCGTATAAAGTTCACTATACCATTCACAAAAATTTGACTGACACAAAGTATCGGTTGAACTTTTTGGCACTCCTCCCCTCCAAAAGGGAGGAGTGCTTTAGTGATGGTGCGGGTTCTGTGTAAATTCAAACGCTCATAAACCGGGCTAGAGTTGGCTGATTGGGACGAAATTTTTTTTATTCGATAGGTCTCGAGATGGCGCAACCTGCATCGAAGGTCTCGGACTTCCGTCCGGGACCCGGTTTTTGCAAGTTGCCAAAACCCGATTTTTTCGCCCGGCCTCAGCCGGGCGAACCCCTACGAGAGCTTATCGTCCGTGCGTCCGTGCGTCCGTTCGTGTGTCACGCTCTTAGATCTCAGCGTTGGTAAGTCGTAGGAAGGCGATCTTGGGCTTTATGGATAGCTCTCGACTCACTGGTAATGTCGCTAAGAGACTTCGAAATTCAAAAGTTTGAATTGCGCGCGCTACAGTAACCCGAAGGTCAAAACGGAAAACGGCTGTAACTCGCTCGTCGTAAGTCGTAGAGCGGCGCACGATAGGTCAACTAGGAGGTCTCGACGTGCTCTTTCGTTTGGCATTAAAACTTTTGTTAATTACGCAAACACGCAACACGAAAAGCGCCATTCTCGCGTTTTTAACGCAGAAATCGCTCTAACTCGCTCAGCGTGCGTCGTAGGGAGATGATCTTGGGTTGGTTGGATAGCTCTCGACTCACTGATCATTTGTTGTTCTATTGGTCGAAACTCAAAAGTTTGAATTTCGGGAGCTACAGTAACCCAAAGGTTTAAAACGCGAAACTTATCTAACTCGCTCGTCTTTCGTCATAGAGAGACGATCTTGAGTTCGCTGAATAGGTTTCGGCACACTGATAATTCCGTTAAGAGAAGTCGAAATTCAAAAGTTTGAATTGCGCGCGCTACAGTAACCTGAAGGTCCAAAACGCAAAACGGCTCTAACACGCTCGTCTTACGTCGTAGGGCGGCGTGCGATAGGTCAACTAAAAGGTCTCGACGTGCTCTTTAGATTGACGTAAAAAAATTTGTTAATTGTGCAAACACGCACCACGAAAAGCGACATTCTCGCGTTTTTAGCATAGAAATCGCTCTAACTCGCTCAGCGTGCGTTGTAGAAAGACGATCTTGAGTTGCTGGATAGCTCTTGACTCACTGATCACTTCTTCTTCTATTGGTCGAAGCTCAAAAGTTTGAATATCGCGAGCTACAGTAACCCAAAAGTTCAAAACGCAAAACTTCTCTAACTCGCTCGTCTTCCGTCGTAGAGAGACGATCTTGAGTTGGTTGAATAGGTTTCGTCACACTAATCATTCCGTTAAGAGAAGTCGAGATTCGAAAGTTTGAATTTGGCGAGCTACAGTAACTCAAAGGTTCAAACAGCAAATCGGCCCTAACTCGCTCGTCTTACGTTGTAGAGCGGCATTCGTTCGACCGTTTGAAACCTTACGTTGAGGCAGTTGTTGAACGGTCATTCCTAAAGAAAACTTTTGTTTTTTAAACTCTTGTCTTACGAACAACTTTGTCTGCTAAAAAAATTAATCCTGGGCGATCCCAATGTTGCCCTGCAACAACCGCTCAGAAATGCGTGTGTCTTGCTCAAAAAAATAATCCCGGGCGATCCCAATGTTGCCCTGCAAGAACCCCTCAGAAAGGAGCGTGTCAAAAGTAGCGCATGAATAGTGGACTCCGGGTGGGCGCGCGTCATATCGGAAAGGCTTCGAAATACTTTACAAAAGTATCCACTCTTTTACTCTTCCACTTTAAAATACTCACAAACCACTCTGTATTAATAAAACAACTCAACTTTTTTAAAACAGCTTGTTCGGCCTCCGACGAACTTTAGGCGCTTAGAATAGTGTTCCGGTGGAACGGAGCAAGACGAGGTTTGGGCCAAATATGTAAAAGACATTGGGCAATCCGATGATAGGGACGCCATCGGACTGGGTCCGGGTCTCCCAAAAATAGGGTTTGGTTTGCCACTCGTGATTTTTTTTGTTTTTCAGGTGAAACGGAAGTTGTTTGACCCAGTTGAAGAACTTGGATAGCTCTTTCCAGAATCGATTCGTATAGTGGGCTTAGACATGGGATCGGCCGGGAAATTGACCCCAAAGTTGGGTCCCAGGTTTCCGGGTAAAACTTCGCGCTGGCGTAACTCTTAGTAACGTGCTCTTAGCGAGATGGGATAAAAACCAATCGATAGAGCTCGGCGAGCTCTACAACTTTGTAATAGGTCGTTAATCTCTAAATGACCGATTTTTGGATGAAAAGTTGAAGAAATCGAGTTTTGGTCAAAATTTCAAAATTCCGCGTTTCTCATTTTTTGCTGTGCGAACAAATTACGCTGATGTTTGGAACACTTTTTGTGCTTATGAATGTGTTTCCGGGAAACGAGAAAAGGTCACAGGCGGAAACTGTTTTTTTCGAGAAATTCAAAATTTTTCGATAACAATTCGCTATTTTGGTGCAAGGTAAGCCCCATTGATATACTTTGGTTTCAATTCGACTTTCACGTGATAGAGCATCGAAGGATGCATAGTTTTTGTTAGAAACACTTTTTTCATCCGACGCGTATTTTGGCAGGAAATTTGAATTCAAAGTTTTAGCTGGCGGGGTTGCTCGGGCACCAACAGTGTAGGTACTCGATTCCAACTTTTCAGGGGCGCTGATCATGAATCTGACATTGTTTTTTCGTTTTCGAAATTTTTGGGACAACTTATGAAGAATTCGCATGCTACCAGGTTTTTCCGTAAATAAGCCCCTCCAAGAATAAGCCTCATGGGGCTTACTTTAAGTTTTCTTTCCGAAAATAAGCCCCTGGGGGACAAACTTAACAGTACAGGCCCCTCAATTTTCACAGATAACGACGCAGTTTGTACTCAAAATACACGCATTGTACTAAGATTTCTACTGCTTTCAATATGAATCGTAACATTATATTAGTGAAGTGATTATTTGGACATAATACACTTCCATTTTACCACTATGCATGTCGCAAAATACAAGAACCGCCGAACTATGGTAACAACTGGAACTTTCCGATAATTAGCCCCGGGGCTTATTTTCGGGCGAAACGCGCTGGCTGGGGTGGAAATCTGGCTTGATTCGTCATGGCAAATGATTGGAGGCCTGCTTTCTCCCGTTCAGATCCAAATGCTTCGATGCAGGGGCTCCTGCACGTTTCCCTTGTTTGTTCGTTGTTGTTGTTTTGTTGCGTATAGCAACTTTCCATCTCCCGTCTCTTTCGCCACTCGAGCGCACATCGGCTTAATGGCGAATGCCAATATCTCGGGTCTCCTCTTCCCATTCGCAGCCAACGTTGTTATGGTTTTCTGCTCAAACCAACTCCACGCCTACTCACCGTATACAACAACAACGTTCCAACTAGGGTACCAAAATCGAGCACGAACCACAGACTATCTATGTACCTACCTAACCTACTTGTACCTCACCTCGCACCAAGTAAATAGTGGCGGAAAGCAACTTCGAAATCGCGGCTAGTATGCTGCTTTGTGAACAGAGACGAGCCGGTAACTACGTAATACGTATGCCCGGTAAGGCGAACCCATACAATCTGAGCTTGACATGGCACGCACTTATTCTGCATGGGTGTGTGGAAGAGGACGCGGAACAGCATATTGTGGCAGCAGTGTTCCCCTGACCAAAGCGCGCGTTCGCAAAAAGAACCAGGCAAGTCGTCCGGGGGACGCAGTATACTCCACAAATTTGAACTCCTACGCATAGTGACTCCTGTGCTCTTTTGGCCTGCTGACGCATCGGAGTGCAAAACCAATGCCGAATTCGGAGTTGGCGCCCCCAAAAACCTCGGAATCGACATACAACAACCCTAACTTCCTATGGACTCCAGGAACCGAAATTCTGCACTTGGGGTACGGTATCATGCCAATTCGTCATAGGTATGTTCAAACATCATCTAAACACTGAACGGATGCCAAATTCGTAATCAGCGCCCCCGAAAACCCCGAAATCGAGCATAATATTGGCGAAGTCGACTCGACACCCAAAATTCAAACCGACGCGGCAGGGATACTGTAGCTGTGCAAATTTTTCAAAAATATTTTTCTGAGCCAGATTTAAGCGCAGAATCGTTTGAAACCACATTTGGAACGATTCGGCAACGCATTCGAGCGCTATAGACGCCGAAATGCGAAAATCGCAATTTTCGACCCCGAAGTCAAAAAAGTCGCAGTGTAAGAAAGTTTTTTGTGTTTCGCCCGATTTTCTCCGTTCATGGCTCATTCGATAGAGGACATCTGGGAAGGAGCAACAAGAGTGGTCTTGCCGCTCTAGCTGCTACCTAGCTCACACAGCAGCCCGTCAAAGTCGACCCGGGGCCAAAATTCGCGATTTTTTAAAATTTGGCGCCAAAATGGGTCCCGCAGCGATCCAATTCTTTTTTTGCGTGTTCGGCACTATCGAGTAATACAACATATCAAAAGATAGTGTATACCAACCATTATATGCAACTTTTTCGAGTTCTACCTTGTTTAACCCATTTTTCAGTACTTTGAAAATTTAAATTTTTGAATTTCCCGCCAACGGGGTCCCGGAGCGTGACCCCGTTTGGTGTCCACCCTGCCCACCTACTAGGCCTACCCAACGCAAAAAACCGTTTGCAAATCGGCCGCTTTACGCGCGAACGCCATCCGGTTAAAATTACTGCGTTTCGCGCACAATCGCTATATACTCCACACTTTTTTCGCCCGGCCTCAGCCGGGCGAACCCCTACGAGAGCTTTTCGTGCGTGCGTACGTACGTACGTTCGTTCGTTCGTCCGTGCGTCACGCTCTCATATCTCGGCGTTGGAACGTCGTAGGAAGGAGATCTTGGGCTTTACGGATAGGTCTCGACTCACTGGTAATGTTGCTAAGAGACTTCGAAATTCAAAAGTTTGAATTGCGCGCGCTACAGTAACCCGAAGGTCTAAAAGGAAAACGGCTCTAACTCGCTCGTCTTACGTCGTAGAGCGGCGTGCGATAGCTCAACTAAAAGGTCTCGACGTGCTCTTTCGTTTGGCATTACAAATTTTCTTAATTACGCAAACACGCAACACGAAAAGCGACATTCTCGCGTTTTTAACGCAGAAATCGCTCTAACTCGCTCAGCGTGCGTCGTACGGAGACGATCTTGGGTTGGTTGGATAGCTCTCGACTCACTGATCATTTGTTCTTCTATTGGTCGAAACTCAAAAGTTTGAATTTCGGGAGCTACAGTAACCCAAAAGTTTAAAACGCAAAACTTATCTAACTCGCTCGTCTTCCGCCACAGAGAGACGATCTTGAGTTCCTTGAATAGGTTTCGGTACACTGATAATTCCGTTAAGAGACTTCGAAATTCAAAAGTTTGAATTGCGCGCGCTACAGTAACCCGAAGGTTCAAACTGAAAACGGCTATTACTCGCTCGTCTTACGTCGTAGAGCGGCGTGCGATAGGTCAACTAAAAGGTCTCGACGTGCTCTTTCACTTGGCGTAAAATTTTGTTAATTACGCAAACACGCACCACGAAAAGCGACATTCTCGCGTTGTTAGCATAGAAATAGCTCTAACTCGCTCAGCGTGCGTCGTAGAGAGACGATCTTGAGTTGCTGGATAGGTCTTGACTCACTGATCATTTGTTCTTCTATTGGTCGAAACTCAAAAGTTTGAGTATCGCGAGCTACAGTAACTCAAAGGTTCAAACAGCAAATGGGCCCTAACTCGCTCGTCTTACGTTGTAGAGCGGCATTCGTTCGACCGTTTGAAAGCTTGCGTGGAGGCAGTTGTTGAACGGTCATTCCTAAAGAAATACTTTTGTTTTTTTAACCCTTGTCTTACAAACAACTTTGTCTGCTAAAAAAATTAATCCCGGGCGATCCCAATGTTGCCTTGCAACAACCGCTCAGAAATGCGTGTGTCTTGCTCAAAAAATTAATCCCGGGCGATCCCAATGTTGCCCTGCAAGAACCCCTCAGAAAGGAGCGTGTCAGAAGTAGCGCATGAGTAGTGGACTCCGGGCGGGCGCGCGTCATATCGGAAAGGCTTCGAAATACTTTACATAAGTATCCACTCTTTTACTCTTCCACTTTAAAACACTCACAAACCACTCTGTATTAATAAAACAACTCAACTTTTTTAAAACAGCTTGTTGTGGAGTATAATGAAAAGGGCTCCTGTAAGCATGGCACCATTAGGGATGCCATGCATAGTTTACATAGTTCGTGTCGGTATAAGCAGTCCGTCGTTTATTGTCTGGTTAGCTTAGTGGCTTATGGTCGACAAAAGACTTATTGCCTACATAGCGCCTGATTGTGAGGCCTCGAGTCGTGTTCTGGTGCTTCAAGACACTAGACAACCTTACGCTCATATGCAGCAACGCGGGCCGGCGCTTCCCCATCTGCGCCTCTCACCTGCCGTTTCGCAAGCAGGTCGGCCGGCGCCTGCGGCAGTCGTCACTACGTCTCACTCTCCTTCACGTCGTCCGAAACGGCCTGGAGAGCCTCCCTGCCGGAGACGTAGCGCGCCGCTCTTAGGCGGAGCAACTCTTCTCGCCTTTTCTCTTTCTCCCAGACACTGCGCAACTGTGCAATGCTTCTGTGCGATGCTCTCTCAGTCGTTGTTCCGGCGCACGGCGACTGACTTCCCGAAGCAACAGCAAAGCAAAAGCAACAGCGCACACGCGAGCCTCTCACTTCTTTACTCGAGACAAGTGATACGTGACACTCCTTGAGTGTCAGATAGGCACTCCGCGTGATTGTTTTAGCAGACGGGGGCGCAGAAACTCCAACAAGTGTTGCATTCCCGTTAAATTTGTTTGTTCCCAATTAAAACTAGGGTCTATAGCCCGGGGTGGCGCCCCTTATCTACGCTACACAGCGGGGGCTCCCCCGCTGGGGTGGACGGCGTCGGTGGCCCTAGTGCTACAGTACGATGCTCCTATAACTCGGTTCGATTGCGCGTGCGTAGACGTCTTATATGGACGGCGTACTGTAGGCGCAGCAAAATCAATGGCGGACGGTATTTTCGGAATTCGCGAAATTTTACAGAGCGTGTGTTCGGCCAAAATCAGGCTAAATACACCGCAAATCGCCAAACAAACGACGGATTCGCGTTCTGCGGCGTCAGAAAGCCCAGACACAAGTCACACAACTGTCAACGCAATTTTGAAATTTCGACCCCGGGACCCAATTTTTGGCCGGCCGGGTGCCGAAAGCGGGGTAAAGGCGTCCAAAATAGCAGAACAAACACCGGATTCGTGTTCAGCGTCGTCGAAGACCCCCAAAACAAGTGAAAAGTCAATTTCGAAAATTTCTAGGGATTCAAAAATTCGGCGCGGCCGGGGTGCGGTACCTCAAAATGGTCAAGACACTTCGTCTAGACCAACTTTTGACGCTGAACACGTTGCAATGGTCAATTTGCCACCAAAAGCACGCTTTCCAACTCAAAAATCCACTCAAAGTCGAAAATCCGAATTTTCTGCTCGGGACCCGGGATTTTTGCCACCGCGGATCTCCCGAACGGCAAGACCGATCTGGGCGGTGTTGGTGCCAAACGAAGGGCCATACATGGGGCCGTGTTTTACAGAAAAGTTTGCGAGGATCCACCGTCGCAAAGTCGAGTTACGATTTTTTAAAGGTCGGAAAAAAATTTTAAATTTTGAATTTTCTACCGTACTCCCGCGTCGGACCACCTAGAGAGCCCAATTTGGTATGGTTCTGAAGAGCGTCCAAGGAGCTACAACATATCCAAAAATCATCAAATTCGAGCCACTTTTGCGAAAGTTATGGCGTGGTTTTTTTTTATTTGAACCGGAAAATTTGAATTTTTGAATTTTCGCAAAATTCTTCCACCACCGAAATTTTTCACCCCCCGAGCACGCTGCGCGTCGTCATAAGCTATCTTTTAAAACCAGGCAAGTCGTCCGGGGGACGCAGTATACTCCACAAATTTGAACTCCTACGCACGATGACTCCTCTCCTGTTGTGGTCTCCTGACACCCCCAATCGCAAAACTAATGCCGAATTCGTGTTCTACATCCCAGAATACCCCAGAATCGACATACAACACCCCTAACTTCCTATGGACTCGCAGAACCAAAATTCTGCACTTGGGGTACGGTAGCATGCGAATTCGTCATAGGTACGCTTAAACACCATCTAAGCGCTAAACGAATGCCAAATTCGTAATCAGCGCCCCCGAAAACCCCGAAATCGAGAATAATATCGCGAAAGTCGACCCGACACCCAATTTTCAAATGGACGCGGCAGGGTTACTGTAGCTCTGCAAATTTGCCAAAAACACTTTTCTGGACCAGATTTCAACGTAGAATCGTTTGAAACCACTTTTGAACCGATTCGGCAACGCATTCGAGCGCCACAGACGCTGAAACGCGAAAAGCGCAATTTTTGACCCCGGAGTCAAAAAAGTTCCACCAAGATAACTTTTTTGTGTCTCAACCGGTTTTCTCCGTTCATGGCTCATTCGATAGAGGACATCTGGGAAGGAGCACCAAAAGCGGTCTCGCCGCTCTAGCTGCTACCTATCGCGCACAGCAAACCGTTAAAGTCGGAAAATAGAGAAAAATCGCGAATTTTTCAAATTTGGCGCCAAAATGGGTCCCGCAGCGATCCAATTCATTTCTTCCACCCTCGGCCCTATCGAGTACTACAACATATCAAAAGATAGTATATACCATTATATGCAACTTTTTCGAGTTCTACCTTGCCCAACCCAATTTTCAGTACTTTGAAAATTTAAATTTTTGAATTTCCCGCCAACGGGGTCCCGGAGCGTGACCCCGTTTGGTGTCCACCCTGCCCACCCACTAGGCCTACCCAACGCAAAAGACCGTTTGCAAATCGGCCGCTTCACGCGCGAACCCCATCCGGTCCAAATTACTGCGTTTCGCGCACAATCGCTATATACTCCACACTTTTTTCGCCCGGCCTCAGCCGGGCGAACCCCTACGAGAGCTTATCGTGCGTGCGTGCGTCCGTCCGTTCGTTCGTTCGTTCGTCACGCTCTCATATCTCGGCGTTGGAACGTCGTAGGAAGGAGATCTTGGGCTTTATGGATAGCTCTCGACTCACTGAGAATTGCGCTAAGAGGTTTCGAAATTCAAAAGTTTGAATTGCGCGCGCTACAGTAACCTGAAGGTCAAAACGTAAAACGGCTCTAACTCGCTCGTCTTACGTCGTAGAGCGGCGCGCGATAGGTCAACTAAAAGGTCTCGACGTGCGCTTTCGTCTGGCATTTAAAGTTTTCTTAATTACGCAAACACGCAACACGAAAAGCGACATTATCGCGTTTTTAACGCAGAAATCGCTCTAACTCGCTCAGCGTGCGTCGTACGGAGACGATCTTGGGTTGGTTGGATAGCTCTCGACTCACTGATCATTTGTTCTTCTATTGGTCGAAACTCAAAAGTTTGAATTTCGGGAGCTACAGTAACCCAAAGGCTTAAAACGCAAAACTTATCTAACTCTCTCGTCTTCCGTCATAGAGAGACGATCTTGAGTTCGTTGAATAGGTTTCGGCGCACTGATAATTCCGTTAAGAGAAGTCGAAATTCAAAAGTTTGAATTGCGCGCGCTACAGTAACACGAAGGTCCAAAACGCAAAACGGCTCAAACACGCCCGTCTTACGTCGTAGAGCGGCGTGCTATAGGTCAACTAAAAGGTCTCGACGTGCTCTTTCACTTGGCGTGAAAATTTTGTTAATTACGCAAACACGCACCACGAAAAGCGACATTCTCGCGCTTTTAGCGTAGAAATCGCTCTAACTCGCTCAGCGTGCGTCGTAGAGAGACGATCTTGAGTTGCTGGATAGCTCTTGACTCACTGATCAGTTGTTCTTCTATTGGCCGAAACGCAAAAGTTTGAATATCGCGAGCTACAGTAACCCAAAAGTTCAAAACGCAAAACTTCTCTAACTCGCTCGTCTTACGTTGTAGAGCGGCATTCGTTCGACCGTTTGAAAGCTTACGTTGAGGCAGTTGTTGAACGGTCATTCCTAAAGAAATACTTTTGTTTTTTTAAACCCTTGTCTTACGGACAACTTTGTCTGCTAAAAAATTAATCCCGGGCGATCCCAATGTTGCCTTGCAACAACCGCTCAGAAATGCGTGTGTCTTGCTCAAAAAATTAATCCCGGGCGATCCCAATGTTGCCCTGCAAGAACCGCTCAGAAAGCAGCGTGTCAGAAGTAGCCCATGAATAGTGGACTCCGGGCGGGCGCGCGTCATATCGGAAAGGCTTCGAAATACTTTACAAAAGTATCCACTCTTTTACTCTTCCACTTTAAAATACTCACAAACCACTCTGTATTAATAAAACAACTCAACTTTTTTAAAACAGCTTGTTGTGGAGTATAAAAAAATTGGCTCCCTAGATGCTTCCTGGCGCGCACTAGGCCTGTTGGTGTTAACTGTGGGCTTTACCGCTCCTATAGCACTCCTTCGCTTTTCAAGCGGCGGAGTGCCAAAAAGCAGCGAGAGAACTAAAGAGAGCAGCGCGTATCGACGATTATATGGAAGCGAACGACGCGCTACTATCTATCGCCACGTACGTACACAACGCACGGCGCTAACAAAGAAGGGGGGGGGGGGGGGCGCGCACAACGCTGGCTGGCTAGCTACATACGCGCGCGCCACGAAACTGTCTTACGCAATCCGGCATCCGCGCCAACAGCGTGGGAACGACGAGCGAGCGCGGAACAAAGAAGGGACACTTACTGCAGCTGCCTGCCTATCAAACGGCGATATACGGCGCTACAGTAACCTACATACTACAAAACAAACACACGAGGGCGCGGGAACAGGGAAACAACAGCAGACGGAAACAACAACAAACGAATGCATACCATGTAGGATGGCCAATTATCCTACATTCTCCGTCCTGGCTGTGTCGATCGCCCTCGATCGCTTCAGGGGGGTCGCAGAGAGCCTTGGCGGAGTAGCAGCTCCTTGCTCTCCAGAGAGTGCTTGATCTTCACGTGGGCCAGCCCGATGGCTGTGGGATGGGGGCTCCCCGCTCTCCCTGGGGTGGGGTCGAACCCGGCTTCCCCATTGCCCACGACTTCCTCGTCCAGTCGTCGCGGTGACAGAAATCGGTGACCAGTGGACCCAGGCTCCCAGTGGAATCCTTGGCTGGCCTTCTTCAGCCCCTGCTTGGCCTTGGAGTGGCTCTGGCAGTTGCCGCTGTGGCCCAGCTTGGTCGACTGGCCATCCACGTCCAGCAGCGTCTTCTTGGCCCGTCGGCGCACACCACCGTAGGTCAGGCAAGGGTGCACCGATTGCGGCGATATTTGCACACAGCATAGCCAAATATGTGTCATTGCTTGTGTTAAAAGCTCGCGGAGATCGTTCGCGCTGTGCGCCCACGCGACCATGCCAGAGGAGGCGCACTTTCGCCACTTATGGTTTCTTGTGGCGTCGGAAAAGTACACCTAGGTTAACGTGTAAGTGTAGGAGCTGTGCTTCTCTGATTTGGCTGAAATTATGACACAATCTAGAGAACATAATGGTCGTTGCCTACCCCAAATTTTATTGCGATCGGTCTACAGATGCTTGAGATATACACATTCCCGCGGCGGAAAAAAATTTCCGATGGGCCGGGCCGGGCGGGCCGATCATGGGTTTTGAAACGGGCCGGGCCGGGCCGGGCCTGTCGAAAAAAATTCCGGGCCGGGCCGGGCGGGCCGCAGGACCCAGACGGGCCGGGCCGGGCCGAAAACCGCCGGCCCGTTGGAACCTCTAGTGGGCAGCTGGGCGATGGGCGTACATTCCAATGGAATCGTACCCCTTCAAATTAGCATAGGCGCAATTTTAAACGTCCGCTGGCCAATTTTGCCTCGATGCCGCGCCGTTCGGCTCTACCGAGAGGTAACGTCGGTGCATATGCATGCCAAAAAGTCAGAATCGGTACGGATCCAGGGCTCGGCTCCAGACGGCCGAGCTCTACTGGTGCATGCTGGGGCGCCAGTCGAAGTGATCCACCCAAGACGAACAAATGTGTAAAAATGTCATCTTCCTAGGTTGTGTGGTTCCTGAGATATGCATGCCCAAAAGTCAGAATCGGCACGGATCCGGGGCTCGGCTCCAGACGGCCTAGCTCTACTGGTGCATGCTGGGGCGCCAGTCGAAGTGATCCACCCAAGACCACCATAGGGTGAACAAATGTGTAAAACATTTCATCTTCCTAGGTTGTGCGGTTCCTGAGATATGCATGCCCAAAAGCCAGAATCGGTACGGAACCGGGGCTCAGCTCCAGACAGCCGAGCTCTACTGGTGCACGCTGGCACGCCAATCGAAGTGATCCACCTACGACCACCATAGGGTGAACAAATTTGTAAAACATGTCATCTTCCTAGGTTGTGTGGTTCCTAAGATATGCATGCCCAAAAGTCAGAATCGGTATGGATCCAGGGCTCAGCTCCAGATGGCCGAGCTCTACTGGTGCATGCTGGGGCGCCAATCGAAGTGATCCACCCAAGACCACCATAGGGTGAACAAATGTGTAAAACATTTCATCTTCCTAGGTTGTGTGGTTCCTGAGATATGCATGCCCAAAAGTCAGAATCGGCACGGATCCGGGGCTCGGCTCCAGACGGCCTAGCTCTACTGGTGCATGCTGGGGCGCCAGTCGAAGTGATCCACCCAAGACCACCATAGGGTGAAAAAATGTGTAAAACATTTCATCTTCCTAGGTTGTGCGGTTCCTGAGATATGCATGCCCAAAAGTCAGAATCGGTATGGATCCGGGGCTCGGCTCCAGACAGCCGAGCCCTACTGGTGCACGCTGGCGCGTCAATCGAAGTGGTCCACCCAAGACCACCATAGGGTGAACAAATGTGTAAAACATGTCATCTTCCTAGGTTGTGTGGTTCCTGAGATATGCATGCCCAAAAGTCGGAATTGGTATGGATCCGGGGGACGGCCTAGCTCAACTGGTGCATGCTGGGGCCACTAGCGGGCCCAGGGGGGGGGGGGCGGGGGGGGGGGCGCCCCCCCCCCCCCCCATTGGGCCCGACCTTAGGGAAAAATTTTCCTTAGTAAAGGTGCGTATATGCAAAAATTTTCGCCTGCGGCGCAATTTTAAGTAAAATTTCTTAGATTTTGCCTCAAAATCGGCAAAATTCGCCTGCGGCGCTTATTTTTGACAAATTTTGGTACATTTTTGGCTAAAAATCGCAAAATTTTCGCCTGCGGCGCTATTTTTGGGCAAAATTTTCGCTCTTGTTAAGCCGAAACAGTCATTTTTAAGGCAGATTTTGCAGTAAAACGGTTAAAAAACGCAAAAATTTGCGCCTGCGGCGCAATGGAAAAATAGTCGAAAATTTTCTGAAGTGGCGCCCCCCCCCCCATTCGGAAATCCTGGGCCCGCCACTGGCTGGGGCGCCAATCGAAGTGATCCACCCAAGGGTGAATAGGGTGAACAAATGTGTAAAACATTTAATCTTCCTAGGTTGTGTGGTTCCTGAGGTATGCATGCCCAAAAGTAGGAATCAGTAAGGATCCTGGGCTCGGCTCCAGACGGCCGAGCTCTACTGGTGCATGCTGGGGCGCCAATCGAAGTGATCCACCCAAGACCACCATAGGGTGAACAAATGTGTAAAACATGTCATCTTCCTGGGTTGTGTGGTTCCTGAGATATGCATGCCCAAAAGTCGGAATCGGTATGGATCCATGGTTCGGCTCCAGCCAGACGGCCTAGCTCAACTGGTGCATGCTGGGGCGCCAATCGAAGTGATCCACCCAAGACCACCATAGGGTGAACAAATGAGAGGGCAACTCTGCAAGATGAAGACGACAACAGCGTTGAGTGACGTCGACCATCACGACTATCAAATGATTCATGGCCGCCTTCTTAGCTGCTAAGCTAACAATGCTGGCAGTGAATGGGAAGAGGCCCAAAATGTTCAACAAAATGGCCGTTTTCCTAACACCAATCTCGCCGATAAGAGGGCACCTCTCAGGGGAAGCACAAGGAACAGTCGACAGCCAGCCGCATAGAAGCAACTTCAATCGACGACGTGGAGCTTACGGCGTCTACAACGGGTGCGCGCCATCACCAGACTGGTAGGTTACCATATGGGCGCAACTGGACAGGAAACGAGAGGGCGAAAGAGCGAATGCCACCTAAGGCAACAGCAACGGTACGCGACGCAGTAAAAACGAAATACGATTCTGAACCCAATGACTACGCAGGGCATTTGACAATGGTGCACTGGCCTTCACGGTGGTCATCACTCAGGTTCACTCATGGTCATCAGCGCTTGCTCAGGTGAGGCAGCAGGAGGTTTAGTAGTGGAGAACTTCGTAGACGGTGGCCTTGTCGTGTCCCAATCCCGTCACGATGTACATGTCGTTGTCGGAGATGTCGCGGCTCAGCACCGACAATGGCTCCTTGCCCTGAAGGGGTCGGCGCTCTCAATCTGTGCGTCCACCATCAAGACATGTCGGCCACTACCTACGATGGAGAGCCACCAACATACGCTGAACAGAAGGGGGCCGGCCGGCGAGAGGACAGTGCAGATCTTCTTGTCGCCACCTCCACTGAACCAGTAGCGGCCGTTCGCGGTGAACTTGATGGCGTTCACCGCCTTCTTGTGAAGCATCAGCTCGTATCGGACGCCTCCATCGCCGGAGGTGCCCAGCACCTTCACGTGGCCATTCTCAAGGCTGCCAGAGTGACTGGAGGCCATTGATTGCGGTTCGTGAGGTTCCAACCGAGCTAGCTCGCTCTCACTCAGCCGGCCACGACCCAGCCGTCCTCGGACTGGGGGTTCCGGTTGCAGCTAAGCGAGAGTACGCGCGACTCCACACTGTGACTGTTGACCTCCTTGCCCTGAATGAGTGATGGATACGACGGATGGCCGATTGGGTAGTACGTCACTTCCCAACTAATCCGGCAACGACAGGGACCTCTCTGAAATCCCATTGGCGCACGATGCCATTCCAGAACAAATCTTCATCGTTGCTGCATCGGTCGATTGCCATACACGAGGTGAGCCTTGTTCTTCTGGTCAATTCAGCAGAGGTTGTGTGCAGTAGATGTCGTAGTGCCTTCGGAATCGGGTTGTTATGAATGTCCCAGATGCTGATGTTTGAAAATTTCCCTAATTTCATTAATTACAAAATCTGAAACTATTTGCTAAATACTTGGCAGACTATGCTCGATACATCCGTGCAAAGAAGTTTTGAAATTTAAGCTGTTTGAATTTGTCAAAATTTGGAAATTTTGACAAAAACCTTGAAAATATCCCTAATTTCGTTAATTATAAAATGTGAAGCTATTTGATAAATACTTGGCAGACTATGCTCGACACATCCGTGAAAAGAAATTTTGAAATTTAAGCTGTTTGAAACTGTCGAAATCTGTGGAATTTAACAAAATCCTTAAAAATATCCTAAATTTCATTAATTATATTCACTGAAACTATTTGCTAAATACTTGGCAAACTAGGCTCGATACATCCGTGCGAAGAAGTTTTGAAATTTAAGCTGTTTGAATTTGTCGAAATTTAGAAATTTTGACAAAAACCTTGAAAATATCCCTAAATTCGTGAATTCCAAAATGAAACTATGTCACAAATTCATCGCGTCTTATGCCCTTTCCATTTCAGCAAAAACTTTCTCGATGCGACTTGTAATTAAAAGTGTCATTTTTGACATTTTCATATTTGAATTGTAAATATCTCGAAATAGCGAAATTAGCAACAGAAACGGACAACGGCACGTTACTCAGCGCATTCGACTCCATCGGGTGGCACTAACCGTCATGTCTAGTTGTTCCGGACGGACGGACGGACGGACACACAAACAGACATTAGTGTCCGTATATATGTCACACCCAAAATGCGCAACCACCCAAACTGCGCAATATGGCGCCTTCTGGGTGGTCACTACCCAGCCCTACGCAATAGTGGATGGTTTCCTGCTTCTGTGTGTAAATATTCGACACAGATGGTATATTCCTTCCTGTTCAGGCTATGCTTAGGCTCGCCCTGCGCCCACAGTGCACAAGAGTCAGTTGACGTCGTAGTCTGGCGGGTCGAAACTTAGGTTAACGCGACCGGTGACCGACTTCAGGGCGCGCGGAGCGCGCCCTGAAGTTGGTGGTCGCGCTAAGCCTAAGTTGAGACCCGCCAGGCGCGACGTCGACCGAGTATTAGTGCAAACAGTGAGTGGAATGAACACTCCTCCTGATAATTCACCTCCTACTCAGGCCGGCTGTGCCCCTTCCCTGCTATAACGCTTCTGGCCGCTCTCGCTCGTGCGAATTGCGCATTCTGGGTGGTCGCCACCCAAAACCTGCCATATGGCGGATTCTGGGTAACGACCACCCAGAATGCGCCATATTGCGCGTTCTGGGTGGATTGCGGAAAGTGGGTGTAACATACATACTCGCCGCCCTGAGGGGCGGCGAAACAAGCGTTACTGAAACGTATTGTCATCTCAAGCAACTTGCGTAGCCACCTTGCCGCCGGTGAAGACCTTGTTGGCATTCTTCGATATGGCCATACAACAGCACTGATCACTTCGCCGTGAGGCAAATCCTTGCGAATGTGGCCGCTGCACGGCACCCCCATCTCCGTCCTGGCGTCCAGTGGGATCACCGTCGGCTGCGACTGTCCGCCGATCACGTGAAACGAACCCTGGAATCGACCATCTCAACGTGGTAAGCCTAATATTGAACCAGCTGTTTTAACGTTATGTTGACCACCGGAAAATTTTGCGGATTATTATAATCGATTTGGCGGATTATGTCGATTTTGCGATCCGCTGGGCCGATTGGGCTGAAATTTGGACACGAGTTCGGACTCGAGATGCCGATCACATATCAGAAGAGAAAATTCAAAAATTGCTTCGCGTTCGCGAGATACAGGATTAGATTTGCGTCAGGCGATTTCGGCAACTTTGACATCGCGCTGCAGTCGAACGCGACGTCGCGCAAAGTTGCTGTAATTGAATAAAGTACTTATCTTTGTACCCTCTATTGCCACACCAAATTTCAGCTCATTCGGCTGTAATCCATGTTTGAAGAAATGGATAATTTCACCGATTTACAAAAATTGGATCGCAATCGATTGAGCTGAAATTTGGTGTGGTGATAGAGGGTACAAAGACAAGAACTTTATTCAATTACAGCAACTTTGCACGACGTCGCGTTCGACTGCAGCGCAATGTCAAAGTTGCCGAAATCGCCTAAATCGCTCAATCTCGCGAACGCGAAGGAATTTTTGAATTTTCTCTTCTGATATGTGATCGGCATCTCGAGTCCGAACTCGTGTCCAAATTTCAGCCCAATCGGCCCAGCGGATCGCAAAATCGGCATAATCCGCCAAATCGATTATAATAATCCGCAAAATGTTCCGGTGGTCAACACAACGTTAACGTTATATTGACCACCGGAACATTAGGCGGATCTATTTCATCCGTTTGTCGGATCTTTGCGATTTCGCGATCCGCCGGGCCGATTCGGTCCAAATTTTGACACGTTTTCGGATTTGGGATGCCGATCGCTCGCATATCAGAAGAGAAATTTCGAAAATTCTTTCGCGTTCATGAGTTAGAGGGCTTCGGACAACTTCGACGTTGCGCTGTAGTCGAACGCGACGTCGTAGGAAGTTGGTGTAATTGAATAAAGTATTTGACATTGTGCCCTTTATCTACACACCAAATTTCAGCCCAATTGATTGTAAACTGATTTCCATTTACACCAACTTCCTACGACGTCGCGTTCGACTGCAGCGCAACGTCAAAGTTGTCCGAAGCCCTATAACTCACGAACGCGAAAGAATTTTTGAAATTTCTCTTCTGATATGCGATCGGCATCCCAAATCCGAAAACGTGTCAAAATTTGGGCCGAATCGGCCCGGCGGATCGCGAAATCGCAAAGATCCGACAAACGGATGAAATAGATCCGCCTAATGTGCCGGTGGTAAATATAACGTTAAACAAGGGAAACGTGCAGAAGCCCCTGCATCGAAGCACTCCGACCCGAACGGGGAAAGCAGACCTCCACTCATATACGACAAAGCAAAGCAAGCCATGTCGAGCCCACCCATCCAACAGAGCTGTCGCTGCAGCAACGGTCGATGTCCATACAGGAGCCGTCCATGCAGCCGCTCCACGACCCGATCTGAATCGGTTCGGAAACGTTCCTTGATTTTCTAGGCAATTCAACTCAGGTTGTGCGAAGTAGTAGTGCCTTGGTCAGGTTGTGGATGTCCCAGATGGCGATCTTTCCTTCGGCAGTGCCGCACAGGAAGCAGTTGGCGTCGGGAGAAGGCGTACTACAAGCGCCGGAATCACTGCCAGCTCGGTGAGCCGCCCTCAAACCGAGACGTGGGCAACCTCTCCTTCTCAAAGTCGGGTGATCAGAAGGGAAACAAGACGTTCTACCGCGTACCTCTGCCCGATCAAAGACGGCGATGGTGGGCGCTTCGCCGCCAACGATCAGCATCGCTTGGCGGGGACGACCTTGCGGCCGCGGATGTAACTGGTCTTCTGAAGAGACAACAAGAAGTGGCAAGAACGCCTCCTACAGGGCCCCGCCAGGTGGGGGACGGGCGCTGGAGCCGCCGCCCCCACTGGAAGACAAGCCGCCGTAGCCATCACTCGACGATTTGCCACCGCCGGCGCCGGCTGAGAACCAGAGCTGCTGCCGAACTGCCCGCCGACGCCACACCGTCCTGCAACGTCGAGCAGTATCCCAATTCACAAAGCAGACAGCAGCAGAGCAGATCCGGCTATAGAGGAAACTCTGGCGACAAAGGTAACAGTCGGAAAGCCACTGTCAGAAAAGGCTCAAGCTTACCCGTCTCAAAATCGGTCATCTCCAATCATGGCAAGACCAGTCTGTCGTACAAAACAAGAAACGACTTTTCAGCATTTCAGTTTCAAAACAACAGAATGAAAAATGACCTGTATCCAGAGTTGAGGCTCGGTTCGATTCAATTTGCAAGGTGGGAAGCGCCGACAATCGTTCGGATTGGCTAGATATTGCACACTTGCCGTGAGAGTCGTTGCTAACTGGTCGAGTCAAGTGCGCGCCAAAACAGAATTCAAACTGCCATAAGCAGTGGCGCCAAATTCAAAATTTTAACTGGGCAAGAGTTCTGTGCCAGGGATAACTGCATGCCACCGTATACAAGTTTGAGCTCCCATGCCAAGTGCCTGCTTGGTTGTGGGTGGTCTCATCACTGTCGGATCCCAGAATCAACGCGATCGTCGTCACCTAAAACCTGAGATCTATTACACTTAATCCTACGGACAGAAAATTGTGTGCGGTACTTGAGGTACGCCGTCATATTTTCCTGAAAATGTGTCCAGAACAGTATCAAACAGTCTCGCCGAAACGGAAATCGTAATCACTAGTGGGGTGTCTTCAGTGTTTGTGAAGAATTATTGGCTGGAAGACGAGAAGTGTCCCTAATATAACCGCGCCTCGTACAGCATGCAAGCTTCTGCAACTGAAAGGCGCCCTACGCTGCATCCTGCATGGGACCCATCTCGCAGAGAACAGAGCAATCGCATGATTTGCATTACAGTTTGTCCTAGCTTTTAAAGCATTAGACAATGCTAAGGTACAGTACGGTAGATCAGCCACATGCATACAGTATGCGCGTCAAAGTTCTTACACAGGCGTCCATGTGATAGTTATACAGTTGTACCACCTAAAGTCCGTTCAAAAATAATGAGAACTGGAGGTTTTTCGGCTGGCTCCGTGACCTGTTTCAAGATATGTACGCGGCAGGGGTACCAATCGATAGAGTATGGAGAGTGGGTTTGCACCATGCGTGTTTTGCAAAAATTACGCAACACGCACAGAAAACAACGCTCACTGAAAAAAATCGACTTTTTCTATGCGTGGCCGATTTTTCTCATTTTAATTGCATTTTGTAGAGTAATATGTCCTTATTAAGTGTGTAAAATTTGGCGACCCTAGCTCGACGCATAAGAAAGTTGCAGCGATTCTCCCGACCCCTACTTTTTTAGATCCTTAACAAATTTTGAAAATCGCCGCAAAAAATTGCCAAAACTCTGTAACTTGCGAATGGCTTGACAGATCTTGCTCATATTTGGACAGCGTATGGTAGGCATATAGGACCAGCTTCAAACCAATCGACAGCCTAGCAGCCCCTACATTTCTTGAGCAGCGGTCATTTCAAGACGCCGTCGCGGAAAAAGGGAACTGGGTGGGGACTGGGTAAATTTTTTAATCGGAGACGGCCAAACTGCAGTGCGCTGCGTAGGTACCCATACCCTCTAATCGTGTGCTAAGTATCGCCGAGATTCCTCAATCGTCACGAAAGTTATTCGCAAAAGAAGATTTTTTCCTTGTCTGGCAGGCGCTATAATTTTTCCCCTTTTGTTGATTGGTTGCAACTTTTTGCCTGGTAGGACTAGCTAGCTCTGGTCTTTTTTATTCGATGCGTCGTCCGTTTTTCAACATTTTTGTTGGTTACGACTATGCTCGTATTCTGCTGCTATCAGGAGTTACGGTGCCACCAAGCCAATCGGAAAGATCTACTAATATCGTTACACTGAGGCCAAAATCGCACAGTATCTCAGGAACCAATAATGTAGCGCACACATCGGCACATCGATTGGTACAAAAATAAAGCCACTAGCACTAGCCAGCAACAAGCTATGGCCAGAAAACGGCAGCTCCAAAATCTGGGTGGCAAAACGGCCAATTTGGCGTTTCTAGCAGCATATTTGAATGGCTGCTGTCCGCGAAGTTTTGGATCGATACGTCCGATATTTTACACGAAGGTAGTCCTATATGCCTACCATACGCTGTCCAAATATGAGCAAGATCGGTCAAGCCATTTGCAAGTTACAGAGTTTTGGCAATTTTTTGCGGCAATTTTCAAAATTTGTTAAGGATTTTAAAAAGTAGGGGTCGGGAGAATCGCTGCAACTTTCTTATGCGACGACCTAGGGTCGCCACATTTTACACACTTAATAAGGACATATCAATCTACAAAATGCAATTTAAATGAGAAAAATCGGCCACGTATTGAAAAAGCCGATTTTTTTCAGTGAGCGTTGTTTTCTGTGTGTGTTGCGTAATTTTTGCAAAACACGCATGGTGCAAACCCACTCTCCATACTCTATCGATTGGTACCCCTGCCGCGTACATATCTTGAAACAGGTCACGGAGCCAGCCGAAAAACCTCCAGTTCTCATTATTTTTGAACGGACTTTAGTTGTAGCATTGATGCACTTATACGAAGCCTGTCTTCAACACTGGCGTCGACTCAGCAGGAGCTTGCTTTGTTGAATGGTGGCGCGTTTCTGTTCGGCGGCCAGCATGGTGCCGAACTCGGACATGGCGCTGCAGACGAAGTCGTTGAAGTGCTTCATGACGGAGGCGGCGATTCCCTGGGCGTCCAGCCTTCGCCAGTTGCACATGAGGTACTTCTTCGCCTCCTTCTCCACCTTCAATGACACAGGCAACCAATGACCATAGTGCAAACGATGGCAGTGTAGTGTACCGAAACTAACAGTCTGGGTCGTATTCTAGACAACGTTCTGGTGGCACAAAAGCTTTCCTGTGTCTTACATTCCTGGTGGACAACACATTTAGGCGCCCTGAATCTGGCGACTGGGTGGCAATTTTATAGGCAAGCCTTTACGCCACGATCACTCCATACCGTACCTCTGGGAGTTGATGCAGCGTGGTCAGTTGGACAACGGCCAGAAGCCCTTCATCGTCGAGGTGGCCGACCAGTTGATGCTGACACCACTGACGCAACTGGGGGACTTGGTATCTAAACCAACAACAACCATCGGATTGTGATGGTCTCCTTCTTCTGTCTTTCTTTCCCCACCTGTCAGCCAGGCGGAAGAGGGCGACAATTTCAGTGGCTGACTGCAGGCCGCTGCCGATCTCCAGTCCATACATGACGTCGAGAAGCGCCTCGAGCGCCGTCTCAGTGGTGTCTTCGATGGTCAGGCGGCCGTTGCGACTCTCCTCCAGTTGCGACTCCAGCATGGTAGCCAGAACGGGAGAGAACAACTTCATGACCAGCTGGTGAACCTGCAACCGTCCTCTGTTCTGACGAAGGCGCGCTCTTTCGTGTGGAAGCTGTGGATGAAGGCGCAGGGAAGCTGTGAAAGTTGCACGTACATACTTTGTGTTCCTTCCCTTCTGGCGAGATGATGGTGAAGTCGGCATGTTCCTTGGATGAGCGAAGGGCGGCCAGCGCCTCTCCCACACTGGGAGTGATTCGCCTGTCGCCGTGCGGCCCACTCGCTTGTCCTATGTAGCTTCATCCGACACTGAATGTGAAGACTACCGTCACTTGCGACGGCGGCCAGCAAATCCTGCCTGCGCAGTTGACACCTCGAGCTGACTCGATCGTCGCTTAGCCTGAACGGCGACTCCAACTCGGCAATTCTGAACATCGGCGAAGCATAGGCACAGGCAACCTCTTTGCCTCGGCAGACGTACTAATAACATGCACCTCTAACCCGTTGTTGTGCACTCTACCATCCACCGGATCACCTGCAGGGACGCGACGAGAACGATTGTTGGCCTCCAATGAAACCGAAGACGAATGCTTCCAAGCGGTCGGCCATGGAACGGCTCGACTGAAGAACGAGACCGACGCCGCAGTAGCCGTGGAGGAAGCGGTCGTCGCCGTGGGGCGTCAGCGTCAAGCGCAGCTCCATGACTCTGTCGTCGGCGCCGTTGCCGTCCTCCTCGCCCACGCCGACGTCCGACCCATTCACTCGAAAGGCGTCGCTCGTCAGTTCGGAACCCTTCGACGTCTTCTTGTCAACCTGCATATAATGGAAGCGAGGCACTGACTCCACATGCCGGCGTTCTAATGAAGTCAACCGCCGTTGGTACCTTGAGGTAATCGCAGATGCGCCAATTGAAGACGGCATACTGCAAGCCGGCTCGCTCCAGGTAGACGTGTTGCATTGGAGACGAGCCCCTGTTCTGAAGGCGCTCTACGTAGTCACGTTCTTCTTTTAGTTTTCCTTGTTCCTTACTGTCTTGAGTGTTTAAAAATCTGTGAAGAAATCAGTTCCTAAAGCCTGGTTCACACCTGTTTGCAGTAAGGTCTTACTGCATGAAATCAGAATAAGAATCTTATCTGTTATTGCAGAGCGATCACACCTATCTGAATTAGCAGGTATAAATCTGCAGCAACCCGCTGAATCTGCAGCAAGAGCCTGCAGTAAGAGTTGAAATATTCCAACAAAAATGCAGATCCTTACTTCATTACTTCACGCAGATGTAAACCAAGCTTTACCAACCACTAATTCACTCTGTCGGCTCAACAGCTCTTCAAAAGTATGTACATGGGCATTCTTGAACAGTGACTGATTGACCAACCTTGAATTCACGCAGTCTGTTCATTACGTTGCCACCAATAACCAACCGGGTGCTTGCAGTCCAATCCACAAGGATCCCGCTTATCCTACGCGAGCGAAGAAAGATACGGAAGGGGAGGCGGCCGAACGGACATGCTTCTTGGCGCAATGTGGCCATGTGTGTGTATGAAATGTACGTATCGCTATTCGAATTTCGGCGGCGCGGCACGCAGACGCCATAGCTCAATGACCGTCTGTTCCTTTTGCTGCCCTCTCTCTCTGGTCGTCGCTCATTCATCACCCGATCAGCTGCATAGACCGAAGTAGTAAGGGTCGGCTTTTTCGGCCGGGGGGGGGGGTTTGTTGTGTGCTGAAGCATAGGGGCCTTCACGCACACCATTGTGTGCCCTAACGATAGGAATGGCACAACGACGACCGAAAGCGCAGGTACACATAGGTAATGACTGATTTGAAATCTTCTATGCGCAGCATGTTTAGTGGCGGCGCCGCCCTTCCTCCTCCTCTTCGCCTTCGTCGTCGTGGGGTTGGTGGTGGTGCTGGTGCTGATCGCGCTGGCCGTCTTCCTCTGCCGCCGAAGAAGCGCCCCCACCCCCTTAGTGAACGATGAGGGAGTGATTTTTGAGATGCTGTAGTTGAAAAGAGCGTGACGGGAGAAGTTGGACACGCACATTATCGCGCGCGATCACGACTCGAAGTTGCGCGGTAGCCGGCGGCTACGCTTCGTCGTCTCCGACCCCGCCGATGTCGATAGTCCTCCTGGAACATGGAAGGGAGGCTTTGAAGGAGGGGAGGGTGAACGGCGCGCCGATAGTGGCATTGAAGTGGGAAGCGAGTAAAAGAAGTGCAAGCGTAGGTTACGGTAGATAATCGTAGAAGCAGCAATGGAGGGATTGAAGTGAGATAGGATGGTCGTAAAAGAAGTGCTGCGCAAAATCTGCTGTGTAAAAAGTTTGCTGCGCAAGATCTGCTGTGTTAAGAACTTGGTTGTACTACTCCCCCCCACAACAGCTGAATTCAACCGATTGAGTGCAAACCTTTGTGCTATTTCAATAGGGCGCCATTAGTGCTTCTCGCTATGCGTCACTGGGTGTCATTGATTTGAAAACAA
The DNA here is from genome assembly GCA_030248115.1 of Linhomoeus sp. GSCO2_2. NCBI lineage: Eukaryota > Metazoa > Nematoda > Chromadorea > Monhysterida > Linhomoeidae > Linhomoeus > Linhomoeus sp. GSCO2_2. The sequence continues at coordinate 7,943 of JASAMZ010001702.1, read as the reverse complement.
ATACCAAGAAGCTCGACAAGTTCCAATTCTTCCCTTCCCACTCATCTGATAAGGATGACTAGTCAATCCACCTGGATAGTTAATCCTATATTGTCATATTGCTCTGTCGTGAGTTTTACGACTTGACGGTTTGCGCGTCACGTTCTGAAAAACATTTGCCAATGCTAATGCCACATTAACGTTGGCTGTAGGCTGTCTGTTTGGCAACAAAGAGTCGCACTCTGTCTAACGACCCCCATTGCGAGTTTCCTGCCCCCCCCCCCCCCCCTCTAATGGGCACCTCTAATGCTATAGCAAAACGTGACTGTCTGTTCTCACGGGATACTATTGCGACAACAGAGCTGTGCTGGACCTAACAACTGGACAAACTTCTCAGTCTCACATTTATGGACATGTCCTGTGAGGCTCTGCCGGTCTCATGCGTGGTCCAATATATTTTGGACGTCGTTGCCATTGGTAGTGCTACACTGTATTTGATGGTCGTCGTTGTGTCACTTCGGCACAAGCTGTTCGCACGAAGTTTCGCCACTCTGCTTTTGGTCATGATGATTGATGATTTTGTCAGTGGAGTAGTTCGGCGAATTCTGAACGTGTTCCCTCAGAGATTTTGGTTTGGGTCAGTGATTTTATACATGTACCTTAAGTAGTATCTTAACCTTAACCTTAACCTTAACTTGTATCTGCAAATTTCTTTTTCTATTTAATAACTTTATCGCGTTGTGCATTTGAACATTTGTTATTTAAATATTATTATAAATAAATAATATATTAAATATAAATATTATGTAAATAATAAATAATTATATAAATAAATAATATTTAAAATATTTATTTATTTGTCTTTCGTGCTTGTTTATTCACGTGATTACTTAATTGTTTCTTTAACTGTTTCTTTTATATATTTATTGATTTATATTCATTTGTTCGTTCACTTATTTCTGAACGTCAACTGATTCTCCCTTCCAGGTCTCTGTATCTCCACTACTCGACTTTCGCAACCCCGTTGTTGGGTCTCATGATTGTTAGCAAGCTGTGGCAGTATTGCGGCGTCGCCTTCGTTTCCTTTAATAGGTTCCTGGCAGTGTGCCATCCGGTTTACTACCAGAAGGTAAAGCGTATCTTTGGCTGGTGGCAGAGAGAAGTTCGGCACGCGTTGCGTAACTTCTGAATCCGTAACATGTTGCAGGATATCTGGACCAAAGTGACGTATTGCCTCATCGTCCTGTCGATTTGCTTGTGCTCCGCTGGTGGCATCCCACTACTTCTGAAGGTAAGCTAAAGCGAATAACCTGCTCTCGTGCGGAAATTACAGTATACCCTCAACTACGCCCCCTGTGTACCTCGACCATTGGAGAGTGTGTGTCTGTGTGTACCTCAGAAGAAGATCGGTAGAGTGGATGATTCACTGTAAAACTGCGTTGCACACAAGTGGAGTGTTCTTGTGCAGGATTCCGCAAGGTTCGTCGTCCGCGGCAATGGCACCGAGAAGTTCATCTATCCAGAATGGCAGGATCTTAGACTGGAAGCCATGTACGGAGGGGGCGTCGCTCTCATCAGTCTGCTAACCCTGATTGTCTCCAGTTCGCTGAGCGCCTTGGCCGCTCTACAACTTAGGCGAACGGCTAACGAGGTTGTGTTGTAGCAAGCGGTTGCCCAAAGAGCTAGGCCTATCAGCTACCAGCAATTTTGTCTACTCTTCCTTGTACCGTGCTCAGAATCTCAGCAGAAGTGAATCTCAGTAGTCAATGAAGTAACGCGACATCTCTGCACAACGTTACCCTTGTTTTAATCAAAATGGCATTGTCGTAGGCGTCGTCATCGGCGTCCGAAAAGCAGAACTTACGTGCCCAACGTTCCACGCTCTTATACGCCGCCTTCCTTGTTCTCGTTCTTGCCGCAGAAGTTGTCGCTCTGAGTCTAATCGTGACCGGAATCGCAATTCACAAGGATGTCTACCATTATTTTGGAGGTTTGGATTTACAGAGGACAACCATGGATTGTCTTCAAGAGGTAAAGGATGACGACGACGACGACGACGACGACGACGACGACGACGTCGTGTCAAATCAAAAGCCAAATTTTAGCTGATGACCTTCGGGAATCCATACTTTCTTTTGATCAGCTCAAAGAAGCTTCGAAGAGCCATAATGGAGACTCTGCATAGGGCTAGCCTTACGAGCACGACGCTGCTTCGCGCACAACAGAACGAGAGACCTCCACGAGCGTTACAACAGAATTATGTCGCTTAACGTTGTGATGTTGCGAATTGCGTCCACGTAGTTGCTGTGAAGCGCAGGCCGGCTTGTGAGACTTCGTGGCGAAAAGAAGAGATATGATACAGTATAGAGATGTGAACAGAATGCACCAAAAAGCTATTGCATGTGTCGTCAAAAGACCTGTCAAACGGAATATTTTCAACGATGCGACTTAATCCGAATATCTACCGTGTGGCCCTCAATGACTAATTGATGAATGCTGTCAATTCGTGTTTTCAACGTTGAGAGAACGCAAGCGAGCAACGTCGAACGCCGACACTAATGCACCTAGGTACAGACAGCTTGTTTCGATAAACCGTCAGCTAATAGAGTTTTAGTGCTTGTCTACTTCAGTTCTTGCAAGGCTATTTTGCAATATCGTACTTCTAAGCGTCTGAGACGAGTGCGTCTGATATTCTTCCGTAGGCTCATGCGTCAGTGAGCTTCGAGAGTGAACGAGAATTGCTACTATTAGCGCCTATTTTGTAAGAGATTCCATTTGGATAAGCGCGCTCCATTGGGTTTCTTTAATTAGGAGGCCACCATTGTTTCTCATTGATGTATCATAGAGTATCGAGGCAATGCCTAGGTACGTAGGTATGATTCTTGCCTAACAGACGGCTCTTGAGATTTGTTCAGTAGCTTTCCCAAAGTAAACAGGAATATGTCGTGCAAAGGGCTGCCTGTTACATGCATAGTCCAGTACGTTCTGGACGTCGTATCACTTACCACTGTGGCCGTATATGTGGCGGTTATTTTCGTTGCTTTACGCCGCGGCTTGTTCGCGCAAAGTTTCGCCACTTTGCTGCTATTCGTCATGGTGGGCGACATGTTTTTGGGTTCGGTTCGTCGAGTCCTCAATGTGTTCCCAGCGAGAAATTGGATGAGGTGCTCACGACATCAGCTAATTCAGTCTAAATAGGTAGTTTTAAATATGTGACAATACAACTATCTATTTGCTCATTTATTTATTTATAGGGTTGTCTATTTATTTATTTCTTAATCTATTTATCTAAGCTATAAATTTTTTATTTATTTATTTTTACCTATATGTATTTATTCATTTGATTACTTGTCTAATTTTTACATTTATTTATTTTGTTTATTTATTAGATTTATTTAGTTAGTTGTTCAATCATGCGTCTATTCATTGGTCAACCAGCCTGATTAGTCGTCTAGATACGTTACTCAATCAAATAATTTCATTACTAATTTTCTTTTAATATACTGCGAATAGGACAATCTATCTGCAAAACGCTACTATGGCCACGCCCTTGCTATATCTCATGATGGTTGGCAAACTGTGGCAATACTGCGGTGTCGCCCTGATATCTTTCAACCGTTTCTTGGCGTTGTGTTATCCCGTGTATTACAGGAAGGTGAGAGTCGAGACGAGAGTAGTGATGGAAATTTTCAAAGTTTGGAAACTGGGTAAGTACGGGTAAGTATACCCAGTTTCCGATACAACTGGGTAAGTAAAAGTAAATTTACCCAGTTTTTACCCGGATTCTAAAACCGGGTAAAACAGGGTACCTACCCAGTTAATTTTGGCTAATTCTAAGTAAAACTGGGTACGGTAGATTTTGGCGAATTTGAAACTGGGTAAGTAAAACTGGGTATACCCAGGTTAAAATAAACTGGGTACCAACTGGGTAAGTACTCACCCAGTTGTGGGTTGCCATCACTAGTCGAGAGTTTAGCAATGGCACGAATGAAACGGGTGAGTTATATTGATTGACAATTCAGGGCTTTTGGACAGATTTGACTTACATTCTTGTGGCGCTGTCCGTTGTCGCCTGCGGCGCAGGGGCTATACCACTACTTCTGACGGTGAGTTGCAATACGCTATTGTGATTGTCTGGTCTGCCTGGTACCTACACAGTTAGTCAGCCAAATACCAAGCATTCAAGCATGAGGTACTCAAGCATGTTTGATGAAGTTAGTAGCAGCACTTGTCATTGCCAACACATTTGCCCGACAGACAGACATTGTGATTTGTGGGACATATTCTGTCCAAGCTCTCGGCCAGCATGAAAATATTCCGGGTTTCCAATACCGCTGTCTAATACGAATTTCCAATATACTCGGATGTGCAAAAGCCGAGCAGTGCGCTGTAGTAGTGGCTTCCTACTCACAGCCCCCAACCAATGATGATGAACACATACGTGTAAGCGCCAACCGGCCAGGGGGGGGGGGTCGGGGGGGGGGGGTATAGGACCCCTCAGGGGGGGGGGGGGTCTGAGGCCCCTGGAGGGGGGGTCAAATGACCTAAAAATTTTGCTAAAAAAGTACCAAAAAATAAGAAAATTTTGCAAAAATAGGCCAAAAAGTGCCAAAAATCGCTTAATTTTGCTCAAAAATGTCCAAAATATAGCGTCGCAGGCGAAAATTTTGCTATTTTCAAGCGCCGCAGGCAAAATTTTTGCCATTTTTAAGCGCCGCAGGCGAAAATTTTTGAAATTCTAGGGGGGGGGTCTTTTGGGGAAGGCGGGAGGGGGTACCTGGGGGGGGGGTATGGGGGGGTACACTTTCGGCTAGGGGGGGGGGGCTTACCCCCCCCCCCCCCCCCCCCCCCCCCCCCCCCCCGGTTACACGCATGGATGAACAGTATGCGGTGGCGTTTGTAACTAGGAATCGGCGCTATTCGTCCTGAGAGGCGACAACGTCACCGGAGAGTTCATCTACGCGCAGTGGCAAGATCTCCGCCTGGAGGCCGTCTATGGAGGGAGCGTCGCTCTCGTCAGCTTTCTAACTCTGCTTCTGTCTGCTGTACTGAACGCTTTGGCTGCTGACCGGTTGAGGCTAATCGCTAGTCAGGTTTGGAGATGGAGACTTGATTTGAATCGTTTGAGCGTGTCATAAAACCTTTTAACCGATCGCTAATCATTCAAATTCATTATCTACAGTACCCTTACAGTCACCGCCAACGTCGGTCTCCGAGAAACAGCACCTGCGAGCGCAGCGCTCCACGCTCGTTTTCACGCTGTTTCTTGTGATTGTGTTGGCCGCGGAAGTCGTCACGCTGTCTCTAGTCGTTTTCGGCATCATTTTCCACAAGGATGTTTATTACTACTTTGGAGGGTTGGATCTCCAGAGGGCGGCGATGTCAACCATACAAGACGTACAGCATTCGTAGAATGCATATTAGACGACGACGACGACGACGACGACGACGACGACGACGACGACGACGACGACGACGACGACGACGACGACGACGACGACGACGACGACGACGACGACGACGACGACGACGACGACGACGACGACGACGACGACGACGACGACGACGACGACGACGACGACGACGACGACGACGACGACGACGACGACGACGACGACGACGACGACGACGACGACGACGACGACGACGACGACGACGACGACGACGACGACGACGACGACGACGACGACGACGACGACGACGACGTAGACGACGACGACGACGACGACGACGACGACGACGACGACGACGACGACGACGACGACGACGACGACGACGACGACGACGACGACGACGACGACGACGACGACGACGACGACGACGACGACGACGACGACGACGACGACGACGACGACGACGACGACGACGACGACGACGACGACGACGAATCCTTTCAACTTAAGGTGATGACGTTCGGGAACCCTTACTTTCTTCTAATAAGCTCTTCGAAACTTCGTGAAGCGATGTACGAAACGTTGGTGAGAACGAAGACGACAAAATCGACTACGACAGTGCTTCATCTAAAAGGGAGGTCGCCGCGAGCTTTCCAGCCTCAGCTACAGAACTTCGTAGCACATTAGCGTTATCTTTATGGCCTATGGGTCGTACATACATTATCTATGTAGTGAGTATCGTACATAATCTAGTGAGTATGAGTACTTATATTTGCACACAACAACACGCGCTCGTCTTGTGACATCGCATCAGCAGCTTCCGGCACGGTGTGTTGTTGTTGTGATAACAGTTAGTGTACCTTTGGGCTACTGTAAGTCGCGAAATTCAAAATTGTGAGTCTCGACCATGGAGAGGAGCACCTGAAGCAGTGATCAGTAAGCCGAGCGAGACCTATCGAAAGAGCCCAAGATCGTCTCTCTACGACTTTCCAAAGACGAGTCCTGAGAGCGTCGTGCATAGTACGAAGGAGGACGACGAGTACCGTACAGAGCCAAATACCCTGCTGGGAGGAAGGTGCCCCAGTGAAGCCCCCTCTGAGGACGACTGTGAGTCAGTTGGTGACCAGGAGGGAGACCCTGGCTTTGGACAAGCCAGGGCGGGCCCCCCAACGGCCTGACAAGGAGTGCCAGGCGGTCCCAACGGCTGAAGTCGGGTGCCAAGTGGGAACCCCTGGCTTGGGACAAGCAGGGCGGAGCCCAGCGGAGAGACTGCAGAACAAACCGGCCTGGAGGGTGAAGCGGAAGAGCGGCTAGTCTGCTCGCTCAGGAACCCCAGGTGCGCGGTCACTGCTAACAGCTGCACATGGTCCCTGGCGCGCGACCCATGGTGCTCCAGGCCAGGAGGGTCGGTGGTGTGCGCCGACGTAGCAAAGAAGAAGCTGGACGTGGACGGCCAGTCGCACCAAACTGGGCCACATCAGCAACTGCCAGAGCCACTCCAAGGCCTAGCAGGGCCTGAAGAAGGCCAGTGGCCAAGGATTTCACTGGGAGCCTGGGGTCGACTGGTCACCGATTCCTCTCTCAGCGACGTCTGGACGCAGGAAGTCGTGGCCAATGTTAAAGCCGGGTTCGACCCCACCCGGGGGAGAGCGGGGAGTCCCCATCCCACAGCCACCGGGCTGGGCCCACGTGAAGATCAAGCACTCGCTGCAGAGCAAGGAGCTTCTGCTGCGCCAAGGATCGCTTCGACCCCCCGAATCGATCGAGGGCGATCGACGCAGCCAGGACGGAGGATGTAGGATAATTGGCCTTCCAACATTGTTCCCTTGCGTTAGGTTTTGCTACCGTCTGCTGTTCTCCCCTTTCCTGTTAGTTCTCGCCCTCTTTTGCCCCTGTTTGAGTGGTTTTGCGCTAGGTCGGAGTGGTTTCCCGTCGCGTGTTTCTTCGTCGCTTAGTGTTTCGCGCTGGTTTTGTTACCGTTAGATAGCTTGTAACTTGAGCTATCCGTCGGTGATTTCCTTTCCGCGTTTCGTTGTCGTAAGCGCGAGTTATGCGCCTTTGAAGGTGTAATCTGTGACACAGATCGCGCTGAGTATTCGTTTGCGCGGGAAGTCGTTGCGCGTCGTTTCGCCGCACCTAGTCGCTCTAGCGTAAAAGCAGGTAGGCGCGTCGATATCTTGGGTTCTCTCGCTGCCTTTTCTCGAGTAGAGAGGTGAGAGACTCGCGTGTGTGCTGTTGCTTTGGCTTTGCTGTTGCTTCGGGAAGTCAGTCGCCGTGCGCCGGAAATCGACTGAGAGAGCATCGCACAGAAGCACTGCACAGTTGCACAGTGTCTGGAAGAGAGAGGCGAGAAGTAGAGCTCCGCCTAGTGTCCAGAGAGAGAGAGAAGGCGAGAAGTAGAGCTCCGCCTGGTGGCTGCGCGCTACGTTTCCGGCGGAAGTGAGTGCAGGGAAGCTCTCCAAGTCGTGTGGACGGCGCAAAGGAGAGTGAGCGGTAGTGACGACGGCTGCAGACGCCGGCCGACCTGCTCGCGAACCGGCAGGTGAGAGGCGCAGAGGGGGAAGCGCCGGC